>PVLD010025557.1:0-23554 GCA_004027595.1 Dinomys branickii
ATACATCTACAATTCGAAGATATCAATGGATAAAACAACAACTACTGTTGAGACCATATCACCTTGTCTATAGATTAGTTGTGATTGTACTATTTTCTATGATAATGGGTGTCTGTTTGTCAATATGTTTTTGTACTTTTATGTTTCTAAAAAAAAAAAAAAAAAGCTTTAGTCAATAAAGCTACATGCAATGCCAGGTCTCTCAAATACATAAAATATGTACAGGTCACGAAAAGCTGTGAATGGGTCGATTTGCCAAGGTGACTCTGAGAGAGCTGGTACTTGTCAGGAGGACACTGACAAAATGACATGCTTCTTGTCTTCTCACCATTGCTTTTCCTGCGAGGGTCTCTTAAGATATTTTGAAGGTCATCAGTTCCTCTCAAGGTTTCTTTGAAACTGAGTGCTTGAGAAAAATAGGAAACTCCAGCCTCCATAGCATTGAGGTACCTGAAAAGAAGGATCGGGAAAGCAGTTTTGATTTCTCATGGCTTTCCCTTGTCTCTCACTTATTATGTGCTGATCTACCCTGTGTCTTATCTCAGATGCATTTCTGCTTTTAATGTACTGGACTATATCTACTATGATTCCAAGTTTGAGTTGTGGGCATCTAATTTCATGAAAACACGAGGGACGTTTTAGGGAGTCTTCATGTACATAAACAGAAGATGATGGACATCTCCGTCCTACTGGCTTCTTGCACCTTATGGAGGGGAGATTCTACTCTCTCCTGTAAATCTGAAAGCTTTGAACCTACAGTTCACAAATTTAGAGTTGGTAAGAATAATTTCTGCTCCTATGAGAACTGAGGTTTTGTGTGTTCTAAATTCACCCAGAGTTCTTAGGGTGGGGTCTTACAGTTGACCCTGTAGCATCCCGGGTGTGCATTGCTGGAAGTAGCCCAGTTCACTTAGCCTTCTTTACACCCAGGTGGAGGCTGCAAAACTTACCAGCCTCCTGTAAGCACAGGCATTCTGCCACTTTTGCTACTGTTGAGTGAATCATGCAATTTTCTTCTAACAACTGGACCCATTATTCCAGTTCTCCCTTGTTCCTTGTTCCTAAGCAAAAGCGTGAATGAAAGAAAGGCTGTACTTGTAGATGGAGGCAAAATGCCCACTCTCTGGTATCACAGTTGGTACAGCAGTGTGAAAGCATTAATTTCTGGTTTTCAGTTTATTGTCTGTAAAAGGAAGATCATGGTATTTGTTTTATTTTCTTCCAGGGATTTATTGCAGGAAATAAAACGGACATGCATGTACTTTCAAAACGAGGAAGAGTGCTGTGAATGGAATCTATGCTGGTTATCTTTATGACATTTGAGTCACTGCATCCCTTTTGATTTTCTTTGTGTGCAAGATAGGCCGCTGGCCATTCTAGTCCATTCTAGTCTTGCTACTGATGGAAGGTATGTGCATCTGATTATAACCAATTGTTCTGCCCTAAGTCTATGGCTTCCCTTCAGGTCAAATGCCAGCAGAATGTTAATGATCTTGCTTACCAGAAACAGTGCTCAGACTCTGTGCCATTCTTGAAAACATAGGAAGTATTCCAGGAAAACTTTTTGAATGGCAGATTATTGGCCCTCCAAAAGTCAACCAAGAAGTACGTCAACTTCCGAGCTGGCGACATCATCCTGGTTAAAGTTTCTTTATAGTCACATGACAATCCAAAACTTCCAGCTGAAATCATGGGGTAGTTTAATTCTGTGTCCAGACTATACCAAGAGATGAGAAAATAAAACAGCATTCAGATTAATTCAAGTAGCACAAACAAGTTCCATGTTTTACCTGACTCAGCATGTATGTATAAACAGTAAGAATGAATTAGGATCATTGAGGCAGTTTTCTCATTTATACAGGTACACTTCTTACACAATTAAGTTTACAAACATTTACTGACTCTATGCTATATTAGAAGCACATGGGGTTCTGGACATGTGTCTTTGTTATTTGATTGATTCCCTCAGAATGGTCTTTGGAGAATAGGACTGAGAAATAGAAATGGGGTCACTCTGGCCATCACAATTGTTGAGTCAGAAGGGTGCTCACTAGACATTTTCCTCTGTTCCTTGTTTTCTTTGCACCTCTGTATGGACCACCTCTAGGATGAATAGCACTTGAGGGTTCAGTTGATTTCCTTCCGCAGCTCAGCACAGGGGCCTTCTTGTAGTTCCTTAAACATATCCAGCTTCATTCTGCAATCAGGGGCTCAATCTAGAAAGATGCCAGGAAGGAGGTTACCTTCCACCTTTGTCTGGCTGGCTTCTACTCACTCCTCTGCTCCTAGGTTAAATATCTCTTTATCTGAAAACACCTCAACACCTCAGGCCAGGAAGTTATTTGGGGTCAGGGGAACGCCTGTTGCCTTCACTAGACTGTGAGTTCCTGAAGGCAGCGGCTGCGTCTGGCTTGCTCGCCTGTCTGCCTGGCTCACCGGTAGGTGCTCACCAGGTACTTAACGAAGGAAGGAAAGCAGCATCCCTTTCCATCTTTCATGCCCCACTGGTTTCCTGCCTCGTTATGTTCGTAATCAAATTTAACTGTTAATTTTGTTCCTCAAAACTGCTCCGTAAGTTATTTTTCCATCTCTTTTAATGCTTGGAGATCTCGGGGCCTTCTCTCAGTACTTTTCATGCCTCAACATCCAATCAGTTTCCAAATCCTATTGATTTGACCTTTCAATATCTTTAAAGCTGCCCTCCCTTCCCTTGCCCACTGCGTTTTACCAACTCAGCTCCTCTTTAATTTCCTCGCAGACCTTCTTGTCACGGGTCTCTGCTGTGTCCACCCTACAAGTTGCGCTGGGCTTGAGCTTCATCTCCCAAACATGCTCAAAACCTTCATGGCTTCTGATTAAATACAACTTCCGGCGTCTGGACTTGCCTCACAGAAGCTTTCAAATGCTGTTCTACTTAGCCTTTGTTGTTCTCCTATGCATTTCCTGAACTCCGGTTTATCTAGATCTTCACAAATTATCTTCACTTCCCTAGTGTCTGCTTTTACAAATAATTTTTCCTCTGTCTGGCTGGGAACATTATCCACTTATCTTTGCCATTAAAATTTTAACCATTCCTTAACACAAGAGTCATGACATGTCCTTTATAAAGTCTTCCTGCTCTTGAAACTTAATGCCTTTAACCTGTGGTGACCATTTCCTTCTACGCATCCTGCATCTTCTTGTTCGCTCTTCCCTGATGGAACCTGTCTCATTTTGCCTTGGATTGGTCCCAGGGTCCCTGTCACTTTCCCTATAGTATTTAGGCAGGCAGGGTTGTGCTTTACTTAATTTCTCCCTGCTGATGAAACTAAAATGCTTCATTGGACATAGAAGCTCCTCAGATGTGATAAATCAATCTCCCCGATCCTCTTTTCCTTCTGAGCGTAAGCTACAGCAAGATTAGTAAATGCTCAGACCGGAAAATAGGAATGAGTGCAAGGAAAAGTTCGAGTCCGTACGTGTCTGCTTTTGGGGAGGGAGGACCTGCTCAGAATGCACTTCTGGGGTGTCTGCCATATGTGGTGAACCTGGGCATCTGGATCCGTCCTGCTGCTGGGTGTGAGACGTCATAAGCAGATTGCACTAGAAACTTTGAAGATCTAATGTTTACCCTATAAAACCGATCACAAAAGGTCCTTTGGTGTTGTTTTGTCTGTGTAGAAATAAGATGGGCCTTGACTCAGGAGGATTATGAAGGAGAAAGAAGGGCACGTGAGAGGCATGTGATCTAGAAGATACGATCTGGCAGAACAAGAATTGTGTGGTGATGTGAATTACATTGAGTGAAATGAATGGAAGAGATGGAGATAATTCCCCTAAAACCAGAGAAATACTTCCATTTTATAATATATTGGAGACTTTGTTTGGAAATGATTAGAGTACTGTACAAAGTACTTAAATATGTTATTTATATTTTTCCCAAATAAAACTACAAAATAAAGACCTTGTTATTGTCCCTACTTGAAGAAACCAGAGGATAAAACAGAGCCCCACTGATACCCTGTGGTGTGGTGCTTCTCTTAGTCCTCTCTGCTGGTACTGTGGTTTTCTTTTCCTTTATGAAATTCCTCAAGTTACTCCAAGTTCACGTGAACCTCTCACGTTTAGGGTTAGCGATCCAGCCTGAGCACGACTGTCCTTCAGCCCACGCTGAGCCAAGGTAAAGTTACCTAGGAAAGGGGGATTTAGCGAAACAGGAGAGTCCCAGTGGCCCTCAGTGTATTACCTTGACTGTGCTGTTGTTTGTCAACTCACTTAAATTGTATGGTCTTCTCCTGACTTTAAGGCATTGTGATATTAAAAGAACAGCAAAACAAACTACTTACTACATCTGGTAGGTGGAGTAGGTACATGAGGGCCCCACGAGGGCACAGCCCATCTGCTGCTTTGTCTGTGGGAGAAAAAGAGAAACACTGAGGATTGAAACGAAACAAATTACTCCTTAGGCAGAAAAGAGTGCGGCAAGGGGAAGTCTCCCAGGAGTTAGGAAATTGGCCCTCAACATTACATGCAGAATAGAAAGGAGCTGTGTGTGATGCCTTGGGCTGGGTTAGGGTCAATTTAGGGATAATGAGGTCTGTAGGCGAGGAGAGGAAAGGTACTCTATAAAGATAAGCTGGATGCCTTATGGAAGGGAGGACAGGGAGAGGGACTGGCAGGCTGTAACTTCAGCAGTATCTTGTGGCAAGGTAGACTTGGGGGGCTGAAGGAGAGAGTAGGCTTCAGTTTTAGGGAGAGCTACAGAGCAGAGGCAAAGTGACTAAAATGCAGTACAACCAACTGGGTGATTGTTGGTCTTGTTTTCTAAGGGAAACTGGACTTGGGGGGTGGAGTTCGTCATGTCACCCTTGCCCACTCCTTCCCCTTCCCAGACTGAGCCACTACTGTATACAGGCTGGCGTCAGGCGTCCTGGGGGGGGGCGGGGGATATGTGAACTACTTTCACTGTGAGGATATTGACTAAAGTCCCAGAGCCACAGCTCTATCCCCAGTGCTCTGGTCCTTGGACGTCCCTTTCCTAGATTTCTGTAGTATGAGGTTACTTGCATACCCACTTACCTCAAGAGACCTTGTAATATGCTAGCTCCTAAAAGCTCTGGTGAGAGTTGGGCACTGGCGATTAGGAGGAGGAACCAGGCAGGGGACATTCCAACCTTAGGCAATTAGCCTGTGGATTGAGCTTGGAGAAAATATGAAACAGATATCTGATGTACGCGGTTTTGTGTGTGTGCGCGTGTGTGTGTGTGTGTGTGTGTGTGTGTGTGTGTAGTGCTGGGGATTGAACCAGGGCCTTGAGCATGCAGAGCATGCTTGCTAACACTAAACTACCTCTCTAGTCCCTAGATATGGGGCCTTGAAATATGTTTTAAAATATGGGTCCTTGGATATTTGCTGAGAGACATAAAGGCAAACCAGTTAATATCAACATTTAAAAAATTTTTGAAGTTTTAAAATCAGTTTAAAATAATTCTGGTGATGTTCTCCAAGGTCACTGGTAGCCAAGCTCCTACTGAAAATGTACGGCTGGGAGGTTGCTAAGCTTCTCTCCACTTTCTTGGATCCCTGAAGGGCACTTGTCACATAAGAGAGCTACGCAATAAGGCCAAGGTACCCTGCCTTCAAACCATGCAGCTGCTGGCTAGAGATGGCAGAGGAGATGCTTCTTGGATGTAGTTTCACCCAGGACAGTGCTGGGTGAGCAGGAGAGCACGAGCTGCCTCTACACAGCAAATACTTACTGTCATGGCCCTGAGCAGATCCAGGCCTTCACAGGTGCTGCTCCGGCAGTCACCTGACTTGTGAATCAGACCATCTGAGTGGATGAAGGTAGCATTCACAGTGACAGATAGGGCTGTTTTCCGGAAATAAGGAGAAATAGAAAGCTAGTGTTATTGTTTTGAAGTTTATACCAGATGGGAGGTTTATCTCTTGCCAAATGATCCTGGGAAAAAGATGGATATCTGTTTTCAGGCCTAGGAATGTTAGAAATCAGTCTTTCCTCTGTCTCTACATCTTTCTGGGTTTTTTTCCTTCCTCTTACCAATGTATCAATGTTTTTGAGATCTAGTTAACCTACCGTAAAACCCCCCCATGTTAAGGGCACGATTCAGTAATTTTTAGATACTAGAACTGTACGACTATCACGGCAGTCCACTTTAAGAACATTTCACTGTGCTTGCTGCTGTCTGTGTCTTCCTTTCACAATCTCAGGCTTGGGGAGTTTCCCACCTGAGTCTGGAAAGTGTTAGGGAAGCAGAGACATAGGTACAAGGATACCTGCTCACTCACATTCCCAGGATGCTGGGTGTGTGTCCTGCCAGTGTTCATAAGGTGATATAGTCTTTCTTAGTAGCTTTTTCTGTGGTGTGTAGCACTGAGGATTGAACCCAAGGCCTTCACATTGAGATTTTTTTGTTGGGAGAATCACACAGAATCATCTTATTTCTGACAGAATGATCAAAGAAATCCCTAAGGGGATATATATAGTTTCCTGTTGGAACAAGGACAAAAATCCTGGGTGGTATCATTTCTGGCATGTTTCAGGAGCAGCAAGGAGATCCATATAGTTACAGCAGAGTTAGTGAGCAGTGGCACGGACAGGAAGCAAGGTTAGAGAGGAAGGTAATATCAGGAATGGCCTTGTAGCCATCGTAAGAAACTACAATTTATTGTGGGATAAGGTGGAGTATAGTTGGAAGATTTTGAGTTGAAGAATGATATTATTTGCCACTATTTAAAAGCAGTTTCTGTGGATTGGTGGAGGGCAAGAACAGAAGCAGAGAGACTGGTTCTTGGGCCATTAATAACCTAGGTTAGCTCGGGTTAGAGCAGAGGTAATAAAAGTAGAGAAAAATGATCGTATTTTCTGTATGTCTTGAAGGTGGTACCCACAAGAAGTTACTGATGGATGGGGTTTTTTTAAGTATGGGAGAAAAAGAGGTTTCAGGATAATGTCAATATTTTTGGCATGATCAAGGAGATGAAGGAACTGCTACCGACCGCGCTAGGAAAGAACGTGAGAAGGTTGTGTTCCTCACTCCGGTGTGGTAACAGAGGAATCAAAAGTTTGCTCGGCCCTGCGAGGCATGAGATGCTATTAGACTTCCCAACACAAACAGCAAATAAATAGCTGAATATATCAGTTGGGAATAATTATCAGTGTTGTAACTTTTAGTGAAAAGCTGTCTCATCCGTGTCCCAGATTTAAAATTTTAGCACAAGAAGGATGTCTCAATTTTCTAGAAAACAGAGCCCAGGCAGAAGCTTCTTCCCAGAAGTTGTCATCCAAAAGTCTCATCTTGAGTGAATAATGTGATCTGAAACTGAAACCATAGTCATTTTGTTTAAAAGTGTTATTATGGTTTAGATCTAAAATGGCCTCCAAAGTCTCATGTGTGTGTGTGTGTGTGTGTGTGTGTGCGCGCGCGCGTGGTGACTGAATCACAGGGATCCTGTTCTCACCAGTGGATGCACCCACAGGGGAATTCAGTGGCTCCCTGTGCAGTTTGGGGGTGCGCCTGGTTGGAAGCAGGTGCCTGAGGTGTGACCTGGAAGGATGTATTCTTGCCCCTGACTCTTCCTTTCTCTTTCTGCTTCCCAGGCACCCTGGGTTAAGCACCTGTTCCTCTGCCATCCCCTCCACTGTCCTGCCCCTGCTCTGGAGCCAGCCCGCTGTGAAGCTGGAGCCATGAGCCTGAGCAAACCTGTCCTCTTTTTTGTCCTGGCTGTCAGTCAGGTGTTATGTCCCAGCAATAGGAAAGTGACTAAGGCACAGACCTTTTGCACACTTTTGGTATTTCAGATCCAAACTCATGCATGAGGTAACCATCTTTTACTAGGTTAATGATCCATCCAAATGTTAACAAAATTTACCACTTGTAAGACTACTTGATCTCAGCTACTTCCACTGTATCACAATTATTTTCTTATAAGCATTCAGGAGACAGAGAAATAGTGTATGGGACGAGCACATGGATGCTATCAGGGAGTCCCTTGGTGGATTTGGGTGACCACGGGCATATTTCTCAGGAAAAATAAATGTGGCTTACAGTCTACTACCTACTTTTCATAAAAGAGGTGTGGCTTGGTTTTGTTTCATTCTTGGAAGACAGGCGTAACGGCTTGTATCTAGATGTCCCCCTACGTGATCACAGGTGGGGCTTTTTGGATATGTCAGAGGCTAGAGTATGTGCTGCTGGGACAGGGGCTGTGATGCTGGGATTGATTCACGATGCGATGCTAGGATTAAAGTTGCCTCGTCCTAAGGATAGGGAGACTGGATAAGGGGCAGAAGGAGGGTCGCTGCTTGTTGCTGGCTGCTTGCTGCCTTCCCCTGGCCTGCTCTGCGATGCCCCTCTGCCATGACACCCTGCTTTGGAGCCAGCCAACCATGAACCAACACCTCGGCAAAGTGTGAGGTAAATAAACCTTTCCTTCTTTAACTTTGCGTGATGTGCATTCTGTCTTAGCAATGAAAAAAACAACAACAAGGAAGGAAATTATGCAGCACTGCAAAATCTATACAAAATCTCTTCTTAGAAAAAAAAAACAAAAACACATCTTGCTTTAAATGTTTCTCATTAGGATAAAGGAAAATAAAAACATGGACATTACATCTCTGAAAGAGATGGAAGTTTTGATTGGATTTCACTGGGTTTCACAAATCTGTCCTTTTAGTAAGGGATGAAAAGAGTCAAAATATGTTTCCCTTTAAAATATTTGCTTGGTCATCAGAGTGGCTAGTCTTACCTACCAGAATACCATTCCTCATGATAGGTATTTTCTCTCTGGTCTATCTCAAGGCAAAAGTGAACTGCTCCTTCTGGCCTGAGATCTTTGGACAAGGAAGAACCCTGACTTTTAGAGGAAGGCAAAAGCATTGATTACAATGCCCATGGGTATCACAGGTGATATATTTTGAAAAATAATAACCAAATAGCAGAACTATTTGACTGTTATGTTTCTGTCTACACACTGTTTCTTATATAATGGTCTTTTTCCAGTAAAAACAAAAACAAAACCATAACCATGACATATGTCAGAGACATCCTTAATTTTGCCTCTTACAGCATGGCAAGTTCAGCCACTACCCTCACATTATGGGTGACTCTCTGTGTGTTCTTGTACAAGCTATTTTAATTTCTTTGACTTGGTTTCCTACCATGTAAAGCTGGGCCAAAGCTAGGTTTGTCTGATCTATAACTGTTTAATAATGCCTTTAACAATGAACATTTCAACAACAAAGTTGTTCTTCTAAATATCCAACTGAGAATGTTTTTTAAAGGTAGAGACCAGTTCTGTTGGAGAACAGAAGCACCTCCTGTACTCCTAAGGCCACTTCAGAGATGTGTCTCCCAACTCTGTGACTCAATCCCCTTCCCTCAATTTAAAAAAAAATTTCAAAACATTTACTTTTTGGTGCTTTGCTCAATAAAAGGATCCAAATGAGAGATATCAGTTGTAAGCTGAAGAGGAGAGGTCAGTGCAATTAGGTTAGTCAGAGATAATCGGTGGATGAGGCGAGGAGGGTGATGAGGGTGATGGGTTTAATAGCAACTGCAGTGTATACATGAGGCAGCCATAGTGCTGAGCGCGTTATATCCTTTGTTCTGTTTAATTCTCACAACGATAGGGAGAGTATAGGGAGTACACAGTTAAGAGAACAGTGTAGATGAAGCTGGGGTGGACGGGGAGGGGGGTGGGGGAGTTGGAAGAGTGCATGGGGGGAAGGGTGGAAAACAGGGCAAGAGAGTCATGAGAAGCAGTGATATGAGCAGAACCGGCCAGGGAGGCCAGTGAACAGGCGCAAAATGGAACCAGGCTTTCCAGAAGATGGCAGTGCTCATCGCTGTTAATATTAAATCAGCTCTTTCCCCCGGGTCTCATGTACCTGCGAGAGATCTGCTCCCTCCTACCTCATGAAGTACCCTGGGAATGTAAAACCATGTAAAACCCCTAGGTGCCACGAAACTGGCACAGAAAAGTCCCCAGTGTAAAAACTGCACAGGGCCTGGGATAAAGGGAACCATAGCGTGTTACAGCTCTAGACCTTTATCTGTTTACTGATAGGAAGAGCTGGAGATCTCATCACTACCTGTCTGGAGTTGGACTATGGTTTCCCTGTCCTCCCTTCCTTCTTTCCTTTCCTTTTGAAATGAAGATTGAACCCTGGGCCTCATATGTGTTAGGTGAGCACTCCAGCTACATCCCCAGTCCTTTTTATTTGGAGACAGGGTCTTGCTAAATTGCCTAGACTGTCCTCAAACTCGGATTCTCTTGCCTCAAACTCTGGACAGTCAGGATTATGGGTGTCTGTTGCCATGCCCAGCATAGGCTATGAATTTTTATGTGCATTATTTTACTTAATCCTCCTCTGAATCTCACAGGTAATTAATATTCATCCTAATTTAAAAACAGGGAAATGGAGACTTAGAAAGATTAACTTACGGTTACACAGCTAAGTAAGCAGTGGAGCTGGGATGAGAATGCAGGGCAATCTGATTCTACAAGATAATATCCTGTAGAACGCCAGTTCTCAAATTATGAGTCATGCAGGGACCCTAAATCCCTTTTGAAGGATCTATAAAGTCAAAGCTATGTTCATAATTATACTAAGATGATCTTTGTTTTCTCCATTCTTTCACAAGCATATAATGTAGTTTTCCAGAGGGTACATGATTTATTTACATTATATGTCTCAGTTACTTTTTTCTCGTTGCTGAGACAAAATACCTAACACCTAAAATTAAGGAAGGAAAGGTTATTTTGCTTAGTTTGTGGAGGTTTCAGTCCATACTTGGGAGGCTCAAAGGCAGAGAGGCACATGGCAGAGGGCAAACATTCATGACGGCAGAAAAACCAGCAAACAGGAGGAATGGCTGCAAGCAGCCTCTTTTCTTCCCTTACATTGTAAACAGGCTAGGCCCACCCAGGGGGCATGTGCCTCTCACACAATCTCCATGCCCTCCTCTTCCATAGGCTCAGGATGTGTACAAGTAAGCATCCTAGCTTCCTGCTGAGTCAAACCTCAGACTCCCCAGGCTGACACAATGTATCAACCATAAAATTCCACCCCTTGTCAACTTGGCAATAAGACACATTTCCTTAAGCCAGTTTCCAGATACAAGGACATGCTTATATTAGAACCATAACATTTTACCCCAGTGCAAATGAACATTAAACACTTCCAACTTTTAAAGGCAAAAAATAAACATTACCATTCCAAAAGGCACCAACAGGGAAATATAGAGCATTGGGACCAAAGCACGTCCAAAATCCAGCAGGGCTAACGTTGTGTCCTGTAATTCCACACCCAGCATCTGAAGCAATATGTTGTACATTGTGAGCTCCAAAGGGCTTGCGTGAGTCCACCCCTATGGCACTTCTGGCTGTTACAGCTCCCACGGCTTCTCTCTTAGACTCTCTTTGCTCCCTCCTTGCAGCTTCCCTCAGATGATCCACGGTCCTGTTTTTCCTGAACTTCTGAGGTCTCCAGGGCACCTTTTGCTTCACACTCACAGCCTCACATATTGCCCCCTCAGGGGCACACTGCCTGGCCTCCCAGGCCTTCTGAAATCTGGGTGGAAGCCTCTTTAACCTCAGAACTCTTGCATTCTCCATGTACCTAAAGCCAGGGTCACATGGATGATGCCAAGGTCTGCTGCCACCTGGAGCAGTAGCCAAACTTTCCTCTCTCTTGGTCATAGGGGTCGAGTGCCTGCATCGCTGGGCACATTGAATCCAGTGCTGAGGAAAAGATTCTCTATGCCATCTCCATTCTGGAACCTGGTGCAGCCACCATTCTGGAACATGGCACTCTTTGGCTTCCTTCTCAAGGCAAGGTCTCTCACCTTTGCAGTTTTGAGGCAGCAAAGGGTGGAGACTTGCTGCTTGTGATCCCCTCAGGCCATTTTTTCCATTCTCTTGCTCCTTCATAGCAAAAGAGATCTCCTCAGCCTTACCTTTGCAATCCATAGCTTTACTGGAGCTTCCTTTCTGGCCAAACTCACACATTACATCATCCTGCTGGGCCCTCTGCTCTTGATTGTCAATATAAGCCTGGCTAAAAGCCCCCAGCAGTAGCCATGCCACTTCCCCAACATTCGACTGCCTTGAAATTTCTTTTGCCAGATTAATCAATTCGCTGCCGCCCTTAATCTCAGTCTTAGGCAAAGTCTCTGGATATGAGCAAAATGTAGACAAACTTTTTACCAAGCCATAACATACATCATGTGGAGTCCAACAACCAATGCAGTCCTTTCCAACAGAAACCTTCCAAACCCGGTCTTTACCAGGAGGATTTCTATTGGCCTTCTGGTCTTCTGAGCTCTGACCAGAATCTCCTACACAGAACAGCCGAAGCTGTTCTAGTGCATCTCTTTCAGGCAACATCTCTGAACCTTTCCAAACTCTTCCCACAAGCCATTTCCAAAGGCCCTTGAACATGGTCAAGTATAGTAACAGCAACAACCCCAGTCCACTGGTACCAAATTATGTCTCAATTACTTTTTTCTCGTTGCTGAGACAAAATACCTAACATCTAAAATTAAGGAAGGAAAGGTTTATTTTTCTTAGTTTGTGGAGGTTTCAGTCCATACTTGGCTGGCTCAGAGGCAGAGAAGCACATGGCAGAGGGCAAACATTCACGAAGGTAGAAAAACCAGCAAACAGGAAGAATAGCTGCAAGCAGCCTCTTTTCTTCCCTTACATTGTAAACAGGCTACCCCCACCAGGGGGCACGTACCTCTCACACAATCTCCATGCCCTCCTCTTCCACAGGCTCAGGATGTATACAAGTAAGCATCCTAGCTTCCTGCTGAGTCAAACCTCAGACTCCCCAAGTTGACACAATGTATCAACCATAACGTTTTTGTACACTTCATCTTAGCCAAAGGCTGAGAAATGATTATTTATATTACTGTAAAAAACTGAATATAGGAACCAATATGAGGATATATCTGTCCTCCATTAAGCTGGACATGAAAGCCATTTGTAAAAGTGTAAACCAATATCACATTTCTCACTCACTTTGTTTTGGCTTTAGAGATACAGATTTCCTTTAATTAAAAATAATAGAGGAAGTGCAGGCCCATAATCATAGCACTCTGGGAGGTTGAGGCAGAATTGCAAGTTTGAGCTGAATCTGGGCAACTTAGTGAGACCCTGTCTTCAAATTTTTAAATTTTAATAGAAAAAGTGGAAGTGTAGCTACTGCGGTGTAGCTCAGTAGCTCCGTGTGAAGGCTCTGGGTTCACTAGCGAGCATCATCATGTATATTATGGACAGGTGAAGTATTTATTTGCTATTCTTAGTGAGTTTATCTTATAAATGTTTAAAATACTACTTAGCTCTAATTTCTATTCCAGTAAATATCAATACATGTAATAACATGAAAAACTTCTTCAAGGCCCTCAATAATTTTTATGAATGTAAAGCGGTTTTGAGACCAAAACATTTTAGATCTACTCCTGTAGAACATATTATAATAAGCTACCTCTCATATTTTATGATTATGTGTACTTTTTAAAAAAATAGTAATTGAGGAGGATATTTTCCCTTTGTCTCCTCAGATCCTAAGTGATTTCTGAAAAAAAAATTTTTTTTCGGACCACATTTTGACTTCAAATAAACTTCAACTTTTAAATAAGCAGTTCCACGTCCTGCTTTCCATCTATATCCTGCCTGTACCCTGTGCCAGGGAGGATGCATGGAAAGCTGAAGAATATTGGTGATCTCAGAACCCTCTCTTCCCCATGTAGTAGGTCTGAGAGTGGGCTTGGGTCAACACCATACTGGCAGGTAGGTGCAGGGCATATGAAAAGGATCCAAAAAGCACAGGCCAGGACATGCAGGATATGTCCCTTGCATTGAGATGTATGGTATGCATCTTAAGGAGGTAATATCCTAGGCTAAAGGAACCACTCTTTTTTTTTTTTTACATTGTATTCCTTCACCAAATTCCATCTGTTCTTTATGACAGGACTTTCCCAAATACAACAAAAAACAATGATCACTTCCTTTGAGATATCACCCATGGCCTTTGACTTTTAAATTTTCTTCATTTTAGCTCTCAGATATGTTAGTTTTTCCAAATAACAATCTTTAAGATATTTAGAACATGAACTATCTTTTCCTCCAAAACCTTTCCCTCTTACATTTACTATGGATGAACATCTGCTGAACAAAGCGCATTATCAAATGCAAAAGATGGACATCGCTGTTTATTTTTCTGTCCCGGTAGAACTCTCCACTTATTTAATCCATTGACCCGCTTCACCATTAACAACCGCATTTACTAATTAGTGAAATGTAAGGATGATAACTCAGCTAGTGTCACCCGGCTAGTAAATAATGGAGCAGGGATTAGAATTCAGATTCATGAATTCAGAGACCAAACCTTTAACCAAATGTCTGCAGCAAATACTTATTTTATATGCTGGGCCATGTGTTCTTCCAGAGGTAACAGACAGCAGCACCAGTAACAACAATATAAACAACTACTATTCATTGAGTATTTGCTATGCTTCAGTCAGTGTGTGAGCACATTTGAATTTTCTCATTAAGTTTACACTCTGTCTAGACAAAGTAACAACCGTTGATCTGATTTTATGACTGAACAAGCTGAGGTATAGGAAACTTGCTTAAGTTATATGTGGTAAATAGGAATATAAACCAAGATCTGTCAGATTCCAATCTCTGCTTCTAATGATAAAGTCTCCACTCCTTTGTAAGAAAAAAATTAGTCCATCCCTAGTAAAGATCTCACCGTGGCAAAGTGATACAGTCTTCAGAATCAGAAAAATGGGTCTGAATCCCATGTTAAGCAGACTGACTGTATGACTTTAGCAACATTATTAACTTCTGCTGTGAAACCAGTGTCAAACCACACCCACCCCTCAGAGATGTGGTGAATAAAGGATACTGTAATTAATGTACCTAGAACTTACCTGCCACGTAACAGGTACTCAAACAAGACAACCAAGGCTCACAGGGACTGAATGACTAAACCCACATTGGTTCACAGAGGGAAATATGGGCACAGAAGCAAGTTATTATACATATCTGAGCTTTTGCTCTTATTGCCACCAGATATTAAATTGAGAAAATTAAGATATACCATCCTTAAAACAGCAAATAACCACTATGATGTATCAAATACTTATCGACTCAGTAATTCTACTTCTGACAAGCTAGTCTCAGTGAATAAAAACTGCATACCAAAAAAGTATGTATTATAGTATTTTAAAGGCAATTGCAAGGAATTAGAAAGGATGAAATATTCCACCATAGGGAATTTTTAGATAATTTGGGTGACGTCTCTTCTAAGGAGAGCATTCTCTAAGGAGAATGTGTACCCATCCACCAGATAAATATGAAGAGCACCGAGATATAGTAAAGTCACTTGTGGAATAAATAAGGTGAAGGGAACCCAAAGAATGCAGAATTGTTTCTATGCCCTGTTGTCACAACCATATTCTCAAAAATAAGAAATTAAAAAGAAGCAAGGAGAAAAGGACTGGAAACATCTAAGTACCTAGAAGTTACCATGGACAATTTTTTTCTCTCGTACTTATTTTATGTAAAAGTATACCATTGATTTGTATAACCGAAGGACAAAGCAGGTAACTGCAACAATGAATTTGATTGTACATTTATGGTGGGGATCCTTGCGCAGCCATAGGACATGTAAAGGGCCAACAAGTTCACAAAAAAATGAATGAAAATCCCAGACAAAGAGTAGGTGCCCATATAAACTTTACTCCCCTGCTTTGTCTTCTTGATTGCTAAGTCTGTGAAATCTCAGGTCCAGCCCAAATTTTGTCCCCGAGCTGCTGCAGAAGGAAGCACAGTGCCTCCTTGGAATAGGGTAATAAACCCAGTGTTAGCTTGGGTGTCTCGCTGCTGTGAACGCCTACACTTCATGGCTTGAAGCCGTCCCCAGAGCAAAGCAGGGTGGATTTTGAGTGTGTATACCAAGTGGGGTAAATCCTTCTCCCTGAGGATCTACTGCCTTGAAAAACAAAGGAGTTTCAAGGCAGCACCTTTGGAATGGTTGGATGACCACCCAAAGTACACAAGGTCTTCTCTTAGCAACCTTTGTCCCCAGAGGTGGTAGCAGAGGACGATTATGTTACCGTATTCTTACCAGCTTCCTCCAGACGCTTCCTCACAATGTCCAATCCTTTATTCACTGCTGCTTTCAAGGTGTCCGGAGAATCTTGGAAGGCAGAGTTGCTCATCACCAGGACACTGACTTCGTAGCTGTCATTGTGACAGTTCTGACTCATCTGGGAGGCCCAGTACGCCAGCCGTGGCTGGAAGAGCTGGAGGAGCAGAGACCACAGGGCCAGGCCCAGCAGTGGCGACTTCATGGCCTTGCTCACCTCAGAACCATACTCCCTGTGCTCTCGCTTGCTCTGGCTGCCAGCGACACAGGAACTCTACCGGATCAGCCTCTAGCCGAGCCTTTGGCTCAGCTCTCCCCCACGCTCCTTTCTGGTCATGCCCCACTGGTCATGTGGGCCTCAAACCCAGCCTGCTTGCTTGCCAGCAATTAGCAGCTGCATTATGATAGGAGGTAAACCAAAGTTCACTTTGGGTGTTTGCCGACAGAAGGTCAGAGCTATAAATGTGGAGATCACCTGCACCTCAACCAATAAAAACACATTGATTTGAGATACATCACTGAGCAGAGGGAACAGAGGGAGAGGACAGTCTATTTTATACAAGCTTTGTGAAATGGAAAATAAAAGTCAAAAGGCTTGGCTTACCCTTTCCACAGATATGATAGATTATTAGTACTTGGGTTTATAGTTGTACATCAACATGGAATTTCAGCTGGCAAGGGCTTTGTCTCAGGCATCCAGTCAGCAGCTCTTCGCAGAGACTTGACTGGGTGGGGGGCACTGGAGACACAGCCCCATGGATACATTTCTCGGGGAGCGTGCATTCTAGAAGGGAGACAAACCTTGTCCAAATAAGCACGAATAACTAAATTCAACAATGAAAAGGCGCAGAGTGCTATGCAAGCACATTGCAGATTAATATAATTTATCCTAGAAGGTCCAAGAAGCTTCCCTGAGATGTTATCCTTCAGATGGATGCCTGAAGGACAAACGAGTGTTAGCTGAACTGAGAGAAAGAGAACACATGTGAGGAAGGGGTGCGCAGGGGTAAGGAACTAAATGAGGTATGGCGTAGTGAGAGTTCAGGGAGTCGGGAGTCAAGGAGTAACGGGGATGCCAGAGGGTAAGTGAGGGCAGACCATGGGTTTTCCCGTAAGCTCTTAAGAATTTTAGCCAGATGTGGTGGTGCATGTATTATCCCAGCACTATGGGAGGCCGAGTCAGGAAGACTGAAATTTCAAGACTAGCCTGTGAAATTTAGAGACTTAGCAAATCCTTGAAAACTTGTCTCAAAATAAAACATTTTGAAAAAGGGCTGAGCATCTAGCTCAGTGAGAAAGCCCTGGTTCAAAGCCTAGTACTGCAAATTGTTTAAGGGACAGCTCTCAAAGATTTGAGACTCTATCCCAAGTCAAGAAAGGGACTTGATCAGATGAATTTTGGAAAGATCGCTTAGGCCCCACCATGGAAGGATTGCTCTGGAAAGACAGCTGTGTGAGCAGGCGGAGATTGTTTCTGTAGGGGCTGGGGATATAGCTCAGTGGAATAAGCGCCTGCCTAGCAAGCACAGGGTCCTGAGTTCAATCCCCAGTACCGCCAAAAAACAAACAAACAAACAAAAGAGATTGTTTCTGTAGTATCAGTGTAAGTGAGGGATGAAGGAGGCTTATGGCTTTGGAGACAGGCTCCAGAGACATCTACAAAGAAAATGGGGGACTTGATACCTAATTGTATTTGGTGCATCAGGGAAAAGGAGGAATCAAGGGTGACCCCGATGTGCTCAGTTGCATAGACAATAAAGCACTCACTGAGCTCTAGAGTTCTGGAAGGGGTGCACATTTAAAAGAGAAGATCAGGACTTTTGTCTCTGGACATTTCATATTAAGGTATCAGTGTGAGTGTGAGAAGAGTCCCCATGGAGTTTTGAGAAGAGATCCTGGGTTTAAATGGGAGTTGGAAAATAAAGTCGGAGGGCTGGGAACGCACTCTTCTAATACTCTCACATACCTGAGCTCTGGTTTCTCAGCCTTTGGACTCCACGACCTACATGAGCAAATCCCATGGCTATTAATCCTTCAGCCTCAGACTGAGAATTATACCAATAGCTTCCCTGTTCCTCAGGCTTTTAAATGTGGACTGAGCCATGCTGGCAGGATGCCAAAGCATCAAGCTTTCTGCCAGGCTGTTGTGAGTCAATTCCCCTAAGAAGTCTCTCCTTCTTAATAATAATTAAGATAGTTTTATATTATCTCAGTACATGATAAAATATTACTTGATAAGTTTAAAACATCTATTTATAAATCATGGCGCACACAAAATCTTTAAGCGTGGATTCCTTTCAAGCTCCATCTCTTACTAGAAGTAAACATTAGACAAATGACTACCCATATTGATGATAACATTTGTTACGTGATTTTGCCTATTTTAAATTGTGAAAGTTAATTATCAAAAAAAAGTTAGAGGCACAGTGTATGACTGATCAAATAATGTCATTGTTTACAACACTGACTTGATGTCTACTTCTGGCAAAATGTATATTTTAAATTTAAAATTGTGAAAACTAAGTGCACTAAGGAGTAATCTTATTTGCAATTTCAGCCTGAACAAACAAAATGTATGAATTATTGATAAATTCAACCAAATGAAATGAGATTGAGCTACCAAATTTTTTTTCTATGAAGTCTGCACTATAGCCATTCACTAGAGCACTTGAAGTAACCATTCAGGGACTTCAATATCTCAGCTGGGAGTTCCATTCCCTACTGCAGGGCCCACAAGAGGATGGATTTCCTCAGGACAGACCCTGGAGGATGGTGGGAATTCTGGCTCCTGGCTCAGCTAGGGATTTCTTGGTAAGACCCTGGCTCTCTTGGTTTAACTATCAGGGTCTAAGGGTCAGACCAAGTAAAAGAAGAAACGTACTTTGCATTTCATCAAATCAAACATCAATGGATAGGATTAGTGAAAGTGAATGTATAGTGTGCACAATCCTAATCATTTCATGGTAGACAGGAACCTGCAGAATAGGCTTATACTAGGTGTGGTGGTGCACACTTGTAATCCCAGCGCTCAAGAGGCTGAGGCAGGAAGATTGTTGGGAGTTCAAGGTCAGCCTGGGCTACAAAGTGAGCTCAAGTTCAGCCTGAGCTGCATAGTGAGACCCTGCCTCAAAAAGACAAAAAAAAGAATAGGCTTGTGCTGCAAATCTACTCAACCACTGAAAGTAACAAGAAGTTATGTTTCTCTTACCAGAAGTGGAGGAGAGAAATAGGGTGGAAGTTGGGTTGTCTAAATGCCACTAGGAAGGAGCGATGTAGAAGGCATGGGCAGGAGAGATGATTGGGGCGGCTCAAGAGAGTGGGAGGCAACAGAATTTGCAGTGAGGTGGAAAAGCATTGTGGGATACTTAGGACTTGGGATGTTTGTATTGGTAGACTTGTGTGCTGAAAGATGAGTTTACGTTGTGTATGACATCTTAAACTTAACTTACTTTCTGAAGCAGGAGACAGCTCATTTCATGGGAGTTAGAGAACTGGAGTAGACAGACATTTGAAGAGAGAGGAGGAACTTGAAAAGTTCCGGTAGGGAGTGGCAGAAGGGGTTGTGAGTCACACAGAAGGCTGTTTGGTAATAGTGAGCAGTAAGGTTAGAGACTGTGAATTTTATCTGGCCCCACTCAGCCTGGGTCTATGATTTTTCCAGCAAGGTTCAAAAAATGCCCAAGAGCAAGTACAGGAAAGTGGGTGCTGGGTTTATCCAGGTATGGAGATTTCCCAGATGGAAAGAATTAAAGGGTAGGTGGATTTAAAAATTGAAACAGTCGAAAGTGACTGAAGAGGTGGACCATGAATTCTACACTGAATGAAGAAGGAAGTGGAGACAGGAAGAAGTGAGGAAAAAGGATGAACATAAACTGATAGAACCAAGACCCACACGGAACCAGACCAGACCTTCTGACATGAGAGAAGTCTTTATTACCAGATAGAGTACCTCGGACCATTTACCACTGTCATAACAGTAATTGTGTAAGTCCCACAGAGCGTAAATGGGCATGAAGGGAGCAGGAGAAAGAGGATTAGGAGTGAGCAATGTGTGGATGGAGAGGTCAGCAATGTGGCAGGTCTGAGGTGGTCAGTCATGCACCTGGGGGGGATTTTGGCACCAAATGATAGAACTGACACCCACACGGAACCAGACTAAACCTTTTGACACGAGAGAAGTCTTTATTGGGCAAGAAGTAGCAGGATGCCTAGTGGACCAAGGCAGCCCCAAGCTGAGAAAATTGTGGGCTTTTAAACTCTTTTTCTGGGTGGGTGTTGGAGAGCTAGAATAGCCTGGGGGGGGTGCCCACAGGCCAGAACAGTCTGAGCGGGGGTGGGTGGTTCGCAGACCAGAAAAACCCGAGTGAGGTGAGACATTCGTCAGAGTCCTGCCAAAGCAGATGAGGGTGGGTTGGCTTTTGTGACCAAGGGGGAACTGAAGTGGAACAGGTAAGGGAAGGACAGAAATATTGAGAGTTAAAGTTTTCCCATGAGGGGGCTGGCTGCCTTGTGACTTATCATAACCTTTGAAGGAATGGGAGATCCAAAGAGGTAGAGGTACAGACCAAAAAACAAACATATCTGGAAGGTAGTATTTGAGATAGAGGGTGGATTTTCTGCAATACTGATTTGAGCAGCTGAGGGTGGCTGTTGGGGATCAGGGGAAGAAAATGTCTTTGAGTCAAAGAATTCAAGGAACTCAGAGTCCATTTTGCTGGACAGGTCATGGATATTGTAATCAGCCAGATTAGTAGCAGGAAGTTGGAGAGGAAGATAAATCCACACATGAGTAGATGAAGGAAAATAATCAGGACTTCGGTAATGGATCATGGGTGACAAAAGGACAGAGTAAGTTATGACTCCACGGTACCAAGCTCAGAGGAACACAGGTTATGCTTTAAATAAATATCTTAAAGTAGCTCACGCACATAAAATCATGCGTCTAACACATACATGCAGATTAAAGTAATAATAAAATGAAGACTCGTGTTTCCATATTACAGCCTAAGATTATGAGGACTTCTGCACTCTGTGACTCATCCTTAAGACTTCATTTCTTCTTCCAGCCCACGTAGCCAAGCAGTGCAGGGCATAGTTCTTGAAATGAGGGACATGAAGGAATATGCTGATGGCATGGGTGTTCCAGGGAATGGGAGAGAGGATGGGAGGCAAGGGAGGTTGGGGGAGGGGAAGCAGTAAGGGAGGAAAGAATGTCAGTGGAGATTCAGCCCTGAGGGCTGACACCTGGGGGCAGAGTTCATGAAGAAAAGGGCACATTCCATCCTGGGCCTCCTACTGGGGGGATGTAGACACTCAGGATCCACAAGATTCATTTTTGATCCAGAAGAAAGTTGTGGTTATTTTATGGGGCAAGGACATGTGTGCAGGATTATGGATACTGATGGTTGGGAATGAGAGGTTCTTGGAGGATTTCAGTGGCTATCACAAAGAGTGAAACACCAAACTGCTGAAAGGCACGTGCTCATCACAAGGACGGTTCATCTTTGCTGTGGATGGTGACTTCTGTATTGAACACTGGTGGCCGACCTTTGACTCAAATACTGTTTTGTAATTGTTAATCCATTGCACTTCTCACTTCCCTGTGGCAAGAGAAGAAATGGAAATAGTAGATTTGTTTTCGTTTTTTTATTGTTTAATTTGGCCCAGAAGTTACAAGTATAAAAGCCATATCCAGGGGGTTGATGACATAAACTGCCAAATGATTTTGATTCAAATACAAAGAGACAAGGGGAAAATGCAAAGAAATTTAAAATATAAAACGAGGAGGTAGATATACTTCTGGGAATCTTCTGATGAGAGCATGTTGCCAGGAAAAAGGATTTCAAATGTTAAGAACCAAGATAACAGTCCTTCCTGTATTCAGAATTGTGTCTGTAAGTCATAAAACTATAATATATGTTGTAATTTAAGAGAGACAGGTTCTGCAGTGAGTTATAAGGCTCAGAACCAAATAATGGAACATCTGACTTGGCAGCTTTAAGAGACTTTATTTGCTACAGTTTGAATGTTAATGTTTCCCGAATTTTACATGTTGAAATTTTTAAGGCATTAAGAGGTGGCACTTTGGAGGTGATTAAATCACCAGGGTGGAGTCTGCGAGTGGGATTAGCGCCTTTAGGAAAGATGCCCCAGAGAGGCCTCTTCATCCTAGCACATCAGGATACATCAAAAAGACCTATGTGCCAGAAAGCAGCCCTTCGCAGACACTCTATGGGCCAGTGCCTTGATTTTGGACAGTCCAGCCTAGTGAACTGTAAGAAATCAATTTCTGTTGTTTGTAAGCCACCCAGGCCACTGTATTTTCTTACAGCAGCCCAGATGGACTGAGACTCTTCAAAATCCTCTGAAGATAGGAGAAAAGGTAGGAACTGACCCAAGAAGTGGAGTAAGTTTCCTGCATTTGCCAGTCTTTCGTTTCTGCAAAACTTGGATCTCTTGGATGCTTTCTACTCCTACCACCTTCATGCCTGTAGGCTGGTCGTGCCTCACAGCTGTTTGGTCCACAGAAATCCTAGGCTGCTTTGGTCTCCTTTGTATCTGGAGATGCGGGGATGCGTTTTTCAAAAGGAATTTTACCAAGAACTAGTGGAACTAAAACATGAATGTTTTATGCTAAGCAAGAAGATTCTGATCTGATATTGAGGAAAATGACTGCTTAAATATTTCTTAGTTGATGACTTAAACCTACTTAACAGGTTAACTGAAACACATCCTGAATGCTTACAGCTGGTAGTGGACACATGCACTTCTGCTTCCTCTAGTTAAGCTGTTGTGTGCTTGCTAAGGCGCCCACTTTGCACCCCAGTTTGCCAATTTTATTTAATGAATGCCCTTAATTAAATGCTATGCAACCTGTAATATGCATACTATTGTAAATCTTAAACAATGGCAAATTATTAAGAAAATTGCTGGGCAAGACTGAAATATTGGAGAAATACAAAATTGGGAAGATTCTATTCTTAGAGCACTTGCTATCTGTCATACACCTCAGACACTGGAGTGGTATTGGGATGCACTGGGCTGTGGTTAAGCTGATCTAAAGCTCTAGTTACGGGGTACATGCACACAGAAAATTCCTTGGCCTGACCTCAACCGACTGGTGAATAAATGGATGTAAATATATATTTAGACAAAGTGTCTGAGGTATAAATATGTGATTTTTTTTTTAATTTTTTTTTTTTATTTTAGAAACATAAAAGTACAAAAACATATTGACAAACAGACACCCATTATCATAGAAAATAGTACAATCACAACTAATCTATAGACAAGGTGATATGGTCTCAACAGTAGTTGTTGCTTTATCCATTGATATCTTCGAATTGTAGATGTATGGACCCATATACAGACATGTAAATTTAGTCAGAC
>PVLD010025558.1:0-23554 GCA_004027595.1 Dinomys branickii
CATTCATCACTTGCTTGGAGCACGACTTGCTTGGGGAGAGTGGCTTTGCTACTTTACTAGCAATTGACATTATGGATGCATTCAAGGTAGACTGCATTGCAGAACAGTTTGTGATAGTAGAAGGAGGAACGGGCTTGTTAGGGGCCGCCTAGGAATTGCTATGATTGAGCTGAGGTTGAGCTTGGGTAAACAGGCAACTCATTATGAATACTGATGATGAGTTTTTATTTCACAGAAAGTCTGTTAACTGACCAGTTTTGAGAGAAGTAAAAGCATTAACAGGACTAGCCCTGTCGGCACTAGGATTTCCATTAGGACTGGACCTAGAACTGCTTGGCATGTCTTTCCGTGGCCTGGTCCCCTTTAAGTGTGGTGATTTCTGCAAGGAAGAAAGCCACAGCCAGGTCAGCGCTCCAGAACCGGGGTCTGCTCCAGCCAGCGGCCCTCCCACTTTAGTCTTGTGAGTGACAGGTCGCACAGATCATGAACGCTGCCCTTTCCTTTCATCTGCTCTACCGACGTGCACCTTTCACAGGCCCTAATTTTCTGGAAATTAATCCACACACAAGACAAATAATGTCCGTCAGAACACAACTCTCTAGACACAGGTTCATGTATATTCTCCTTGGCTGGCTTCCTGCGAGGCCGCCACAGTACAGACAAAATTGCTGGCCCTACAGGCAAAGGAGAAAGACATGGGCAGAAGGAAAGGCCGCTTCAGGCACTGCATGTGGGGTTACAACTGCCTGTCACCACCCAGCGATGTCTCAGCATTCTACTCATGCAGCTCTGTTGCTCTGGGTTCCATTACTACCCACTGAATCTCTGTGACAACACAGGTGGCGTCTGGTTCACAGATGAATTAGTGTTTGCCCTGTCGGTGTTTTCTTGAATATCTGAATTAGCTGCTGTCTTTAAAAAACCAAACAGGGCTGGGGATATAGCTCAGTGGAATAAGCGCCTGCCTAGCAAGCGCAGGGTCCTGAGTTCGACCCCCAGTACCACCAAAATAAATAAATAAATAAATAAAGTTTGAGACATGAAAAAATGAAGAACTAAAGACAATAAATCCAAAACAAAATATAATCTAAAAAACCAAACAACTCTTTAAAAGTTCATTACAGCTGCCCCTTTCCCTATGCACATACTTTCTGGTTTGCCTGTCTCAGATGGCACTCTTCAGAGCCCAACTCATATGTGCATTTAACTGAAATAGAGCCCAATGTCTATCAAAAAAACCCATCCAACTAGATAATCTGATAGTTCAAACTCAAACTGAAAAGCTATAAAACTTGAAAGCAGCAATGACCTAATATAGTTCAAGCTGCAGATGGCCTGGGCACGGGGTCCTGGGGAATCTGAAGGGCACGATCTGCCCTGGGAACCACACCAGGTCTCTCAGGCACAAAGGCACATGGGCATGATCACAACTTCGGGAACAGCAGATGGAAAAATGGCGCACATTCCTAAGATGGTTCTGTGGACATAAAGTGTCCTTGTAATAGGATCACTTTCCAGAAGTCTAACATGAATTACAAACTCACCTATCTGACCCGTGAGTGGAGCCCAAGTCCAGTGGGTGCTAACACTTAGATACACTCACACCAGATGTTCCTCTCGACCACCCTGTTCACAGTGACATTCCTGTATACTTAACATTTTGAATTAAAGGGCCTGCATAAACTTTTTTGACAAGAAATCCAGGTATAGACAGGATATGATGACTACTGCAACATTAGCCTGAGGGTTTGAGGATAGACCTCATAATGAGGTAAAAACCAGACGCCACCTCTAAAGTGTTACCCTCATCATATGAGAGGGAAGCTGTGGACCAATAAGCTCAGGTGCAGCCTGCTTGTTGGTGACACCCCGCTGACTGATGAACGGGCGGGGAGAGGACTGGCTGGGGCAGTGGGTGGAATGACTTAAGTTCACCTCCATTTTTCACATGATGGGACCTGGGGACAAAGCATGAGAGAGTTTAGGATGATGAAGGGCATCTTAGTACAGATGGATTTACAGATTCAGTCCCTTGGAAAGAATCCAATGGCAAAGATATTCCTAAATCACATTGCACAGAGCCATACCATGCATTAGTTCCTTTAGGAGTTGATCAGTGTCAGGGTACTCAGTTCAGGACACAAGGGTAGGAGGGTGAAGGAAACCATATTTTTAACTCTGTTTTCTGCTTATATTTTTAAGTTAAAGTGATATACCATTGTAGAAAACCTATAGTGTCCAGAAAAATAAGAGAAAAATGTCGCCTCCTCAGAGATGAGTCCCCTTTAATTGGATAGATCATTCTCTGTCTTTTGCCCTACACCAGCCTAATACTTTGAACTGCTTTCCCTCCGTGTACACTCAGCACTTTCTGAGAGCATTAAACAAAAGGTTTATAACAATCACTCTTAGCAGATGATGCACAACATAGCAAGACACTATCTTAAAAAACGAAACAAAACAAAATCACTCTTACCAATGGCATAAAATTTCAACACATCATTCTGCCATTGTTGAACATTTTAGGGTATTCTTAACCTTAAGCTACTATACTTAAAAGGGACATCTTGAGGGCTGGGTGTGACTTGGTATCATTTGCCTTGCTTGGTCATGGCTGTGGGTTCTGTTTCCAGCATGAAAAAAAAAAAAAAAAAAAAACACCATGCAGTACACCTCAGATTTTCTTTTTTGAAAAGCCGAATTGTAAGTCAGCTTGCAGCTGTAGCAGGATCAGCCCAACTGCTGGTCCCAGCCCAGGCGGATGTCTAACCAGCACGGTGCTGAACACTGGGGAACTGTTGGGTGGGACCATGCACGGTGCTCAGAGCGCCCTTCCCGAGCCCTCCACCCAGGGCCTCCAATTCCTCAGGTCCACTCCACCTGCTGCCAGCAGCAGGCATAAGCCACCCTGCCCTCCTCAGCTGTCACCTTTCCCTTCTGCATCTGTCAGCACTGAGTGCCAAAGAGCTGGAAGCTAACCCAAGCTCATAATCCATATTAAGAAGTGGCCAGCTTACTCTCCGTGAATGCAATAGAGTAACCCTTAAACTGGTTTTTAAAAAATAAGTCAAAACTGAGTTGAATGTCGGTGAGATGAAGAGAAATGACTTTACAGAAAATGTGACAGCTTGTTTTCATGACAGTACCTCATACACGCTTGTTGGCTGAGTACCGATCTAATATCACTAGGAGATACGGTGGAGTTACTCATCTGCTACTGCAGGCCATTGCTAGCCTCATAAGACAGAGGGAAGGGTTAGAGTTTGTTGGGTTAACAAGGATAGAATAAAAAGAATAAGGAAAAGAAACATTCACACTTTAATTGTAAAACTCCCCACCTTCCCCCCAAAGAATGCTAGTGCTTGCTGTCTTACAGAGTCTATGTAAAAGCAATAGCAAAATGCACACAGCTTACTTTTATGTAACAGAAGTAATGACCCGCATGGCAGTTAAATCCAGTGTGGACCAGCACTGCATACAAAACATAAATAATGGGTTCTCCATTTGGCAGAGACATGTATGGCTGAATATCAAGATACTCAGGATATTTCACATCCTAAACAGAAATGGACAAAGGAGAAAGGAATGTCATTTCTAAAGACACAGAAGTCTTATTCAGGTGCAGGGTATTTAGGATGCCCCACAAGCCCTGCACAACACGGCACAATGGTGTTCCAGCAGAAATCCAGTACATTTAATCACTTTTCAAAGGACATGATTAACCTGAAAGATCAGGTGATTGAAGAGTAGTTAAGGCATTTTCACTGTCTTTATTTTCCTTAAATAAGTAAGGATTCAAATTAAGTGAATTCTTCAAATCCACTTAAGTCACAAAATGACAGCTTTGGACATTAAGCACCAATTATTTTAATTTTAATTATTTAATTATTTTTTTTTAAAGACAGGGTCTTACTATGTAGTTCATGCCTGCCTTGAAATCACTATGTAGCCTAGGCTGACCTTGAATTTGAAATAGTCCTCGTGACTCAGCCTCCCTAGTGCTGGAACTATAGACATATGCCACCATACCAGGCTACTTCAAATAATTTAAGAATGTATTAGTTATTTCTCTTCTATGCAACTGTATTTTTTATTGGGTTTTTCAAACAGGACTTCGTGATGTAGACCAGGCTGGCTTTAAACTCGCTATGTAGCTCAGCATGGGGGGAATTGCCTAGTAGCATAATAGGAAAGAAAGGACAATTTTGAAATAGGATGCACAGGGTACCAATTATGTCAAGAACAGATGGACTTGGGTTGTGGGTGTAGCTCAGAGATGGAATGCTTGCCTAACATCCACAAGGATCTGAGTGCAACCCCCAGCACTGCAGAAAAATGAAATAATACGTTAATTTTAAAAAATCTGACAGCTAATTGATTTTTTAGGCTGGTATAATCCTGTGAAAGCAAAACCCTACCCATATACAAAAGGGGGAAAAAAAGATGAAAAGTGTCAGGAAAAATCCCTAGTGTTGTTGAGAAAAGCATCATCTTCCCCCAGATATCGAATATTTGACAATAAAAGATATTTAATATATATATCCATGTTCCCTGACTATAAAGTGGAAATTACTTAAAACATATGAAACAAGGATTCATAAAACAGACTTTCTTGACTGCCTGGAGAAATGTATTATTGAATAAAGTAAATTAGAGGTTGTTGGCAGACACTATTCCCTACCATGGGTACCAAGCTGCAATTCTGTTAGGGGAGAAGGTGACCCCCACCCTCCCCCCAGTCTCGTCTGACAGGAAAGTCAAGGCAGATGCTATGTAACAGGTGCTGTCGGAGGCAGCATCGGGGCGGCAGCGCTAGCTCTTCCCGGGCCAGAGCTGCCCACCTTGAGAGAGTGCAGACACTGGCATGTTCCGGCCTCTGGGGGACAGACAGCCAGGGTCTCCCAGACGGCACCAGAGGCTAAGGCCACCTAGCGGGCCATTCACACACACCACGCTCTTCACAACCAGGGCTCCCTGTCACCCCAAATGGAGCAGCCAAGTCAGGGACGGCAAGTCACCCCCCATCATACTGGCTACACTTGTAGCAATTTTCGCCATCAAGCTGTTCCAGCTTCACAAACCGCTCCAACGCCTTGTTAACGCTCGGAGCAGCCTGGGAGGAAAAAGCACAAACACGCGCCCTGTCACGGTTTGTGAGAGACGAGAGAGCAAGCGACCAGGAGACACACAGACACAAGTGAGAATTTTTATGAAAAAAATGTTTTCATGGGTATGGTGTGGTTGTATTCCCAGCTACTTGGAAGATGGAGGCAGGACTGGAAGTTTGGGTCCAGCCTGAGCAACTTAGAGTCAATCTCAAAAAATTTTTTAAAAAATGATTTGGGAATGTGGCTAAGGGATAGAAGGCCCTGGGTTCAATCCCCAGTGCTACACCAAAAAAAAGAAAGAAAAGGAAAAAAGAAAATGTTTTTCTTTAGGCTGATTGGCCTCACCCCAGTTAAAAACAAGCAGATTAAAGTGAGCAAAAATATGTACAGAGGTGGCTCCCTGCGGCTTTACTCAGAATACTATAAAGTGGAAAGTAACACGGAACCATATCCGCCTACTGGACCCCCGCCCACTGCCCCAGCCTGCCGACGAGGAAGGTCTCCAAGCAGCGGGAAATGAAAGCAGCAAGTGAAGGAATGGACTAAGGCATCAGCCCTTCTTAAAATTTTTCTCTTCTTTTTTGCAATCCTGGGGGTCAAACCCAGGGCCTTCACACTGAACTATAGTCCCAGCCAATTCCCTATTTTTACTTTAAACAGGGGCTCACTAAGTTGCCCAGTTTGGGTTGAAACTTGTGATGCCCTGTCTCAGCCTCCCAGAGTCCTGGCATTATACACACGCAGCACTGTGCCCTGCTCATAGTCTCATTTTTATAAAAAGGACCTAATCTACTCTGCGACAGTGTATGTCAGATGACTAAGAGCAACGGTGCTGAAGGGCAGACTTTACAGATATCTGCAATGTTTGTCCTTTGCATCACAAGAGTGTATTACGTCTGTAATCAAAGAAAAGCTCAAGAATAACACAAGTTTAGTTCAAAAATGCAAGAGGCTAAAACAACTATTAAAGAATAAGAACCACCTAAGGTTTGCTAATACAGATGTCAAAACCTGGTTTTATTAAGCAAAAAGCTGAAGAGTGAAAAAGATTTAAAACAACCACAACAAAAACTATTAAAGTTACCTTTATCTCCAATGTAATATCAAGACATGGCTCAAAAGTATCTGAAATGCCCTTGCAATTTAAACATTGGACTGAAATAAAAATAAAAAGCAAAAGATAAGCAAAGTGTAATCAGTATGGCAGTCTCAAGTATTGAAACTACAGAATACAGGTATTATTTCAAAGTAAACTCAAAACAGTAAAACTTCTATTAGATTGGGAAATAAGTTAATCTTGTACACAGTATAGGAAAAAGTCTTATGAATTTTGCCTTTTGTACACTACTGGATGGAATATAAACTGGTATGACTTAGAATGACAGCATGTCAGTATCAACATTTAAAATATATCTTATGACTCAAATTCCAGTGCTAAGAGTTTATCACGTACACTTTTACATAGACACAAAAGCGTGAGTACATGGGTGCTGTTCAATAAACCACCGATGATAACAGGGTGGAAAGCGGAGTACCCACTGATAGGAGAGTGAATTAAGTGGGCACTGCTGCAGTTATGACAGCATCTGTTGAGCCTGCATGTGCTCAGACAGAAAGATCATTACTAATGTGAAGGGGAAACAAAGTATTCTATAGCTGGCGCTCAGCTTGCTCATGAATAAGAGACTGTGGAAGGATATACTAGGAACTGGTCCAGGGGCTGCCCCCGGGGAGGGGAGGGAGTCCCTACTTTTCCTGCTTTCTATAATTTGCATTCTAATACCATATGCATGTATCACTTTATCAACTTGTGAACAGAAACTTACCCCTAGATCTTAGATGTCCTCCAAATATCTGATGAACTAGTGTGGTGGCCTGGGTGTGTCTAATCTGAAAAAGACAAAACAGTGATACAAGAATTCTGCAAAGTTACAGATGCTATAATTAGATTTTAAAAGCATGTATATTTATAAAAGAACAAGAACTCAGAGAGGCAAGCCACAGAAAATAAAAATCAGCCTGCATGGTACCCAGGGACCCGCCCTGCCTGGAGGAACACAGTGAGGGTCTGGGGAGGAGGATGGAGGAGCTGAAGGGTGAAGGGACTGTGACCGCAAGGCGGGAATGCGGCTCAGAGCACAGCAGCAGGAGGAAGATGCCCTCAGCAGCGTGCGACCCCACGTGGGACTTGGGGAAGGTGGAGAAGGCCGAGTCTGTCATCATCCGGACCGTGAGGGCCAGGACGGGAGTGGAAGGCAAAGGGAGGTGTCGGTACCAGGTGCGGGGGCAGCAGCGGGCGGGCTAGGAATGTTACATCACTGTCTCACCCGTCCTTCTCTTGAGTCTGCACTTAGACTTAGGAAGAAGCTATAGGTAACTGGTAACTGACAGAGACAGAGAGAAGACAGGAAACATTTACAAGGCTGGAGGTCAACAGAGAAAGTGTCCGGCACAATTAGAAAGGAGGGGCAGGCACTTCTGGCTCTGCCAAGGCACCCTGACACTCGGAATTAAAGAAGAGCAAAGCCAATCTCATTCCCTGGTGTCTATAATTGAACAAATTCAAATTGGGACAGTAAGCGCATCCTTTTAAATCTTAGTCATTTTAAAATGATGCAAATCAGGTGGGGAAGAGGCAGTGGAAAACCAAAAGGCAAAGCAAACAGATCAGTGTATTTTCAACATAAAAGGCCAAACAAGCATGATAAGCCAGCGATGTAAACTGAAGAAATGACGGTACTCACTCGCTGATGCCAGTCAGGCACGCTTCCTGCATAGCGTCAGTGGTGTACTGAAGAAACTCATGGGCGTCTTCTTGGTTTCCAGAACAGAAATGCCGAGCTATACCTGTGAGTTTTAAGTAGAGACAAGACTTAATCATTACATAGCAAATGCTGAGGCTGCAAAGTTACATCTCATGCTACTCAGAAAACCCCCACAGAGTTACACTTAACGAGGTAGCGGCACTAACACAAGCACCTCACACTTTCACCGAGAGTCCACAGGAGCTGCAGGTCCTGAGAGTGGGAGCAGCCACAGAACGGCTCTGGGTCTTTACCAAGTTAATACAGTTCCACTTGAATAAAGTTCACGTCGGTTCTAGTGACTCAGGTTCGTCCAAAATGTTCGGTTAGGGCACCCATTTTAAATACGACACTCAGATCCGTAAGAGATCCTGTGCAGAACACAGATATCCAACCTATTCAATTCGGTACCAGTGACCACAGAGCAAGTCATATTGTCAGCTGCACAATAACATTTCAGTCCTTCTCAATGACTAAGCAGTTGCAAGAAGAAAGTATTTTTAAAAATTATAAATCACTAGCACAAATGTATGAATAGTACAAAACAAGTTAGACACTTCTATATGTGTAGAAATATATATATATATTAGCATAAATCGTATAAAATTGCCAATATTCCACCAGTTTTGATCTATAAAAATAGCAATTCCATGATTCAACTGTACATGTGTATATGTGCACACATTCAGAGCAGTGACACTTTCCTAAAAACTAGGTTATTACTCATGCCTGCTATATATATGTGTCTAAAAATAAATGTATGAATAGTGAAAATAATAAAAAATGTTCAGGCTAATATTTTCCAGAACCCAATATCTTTTAAAGATTTCTGTACTGTCTATTCTGATCTACCAATAATGCCAAGGGCCAATTTAATCTTTAGTAACTGTTAAGACAAAAAGATTATAATTATCACTGTATAATGATGCATCCCTATAATTACCAAACTAGATACCAGATTAAGTGTGGATATAGTTTTTTATTCATATGCATTTCTATTACAACTTGGTTAATTAAAGTGATGTAAAAGTGAATGTAAGAAGCACATAGAACCTTGGTGTGGTGGCACAAGCCTGTAATCGTAGACTGAGGGAGGAGGATCTTGAGGACCTCTCTGGCTATACAGTGAGACCCTCAGCTGAGGGGAAGGTAGGGAGAAAATACTTAAGGTACACAGAAAATACTTAAGAAAATTTCATGCAACCTATTTAGAAATTTAAAATTGAATAGAAGAAACAAGTTTGTTCATAAATTTAGTTAGAATATGAGTGTGTTTTTGTTTAAGAGTATAATTACCTTTGACAGTTGTTGTATAATACAAGGTTAATTTATCCAGTTAAAACTAATTATAAACCATTTAAACCTGTGGGACAGTACAAAAATTAGATTACTCAGCACAGACATCCAACTATGTGAGGAAAGACCTCTGTAAATGATTCTATTAACAAACTGAGTTTTGAATCATTTAAAATTTGCTTAAATGATAGTCTTTTGTATTACATTGTCATCTTTTAAAAATCTTCACAGTTTACATAGTACATGTTTTACTAAAGATCAGTTACTAATTAAAGATGTACCCAGTCGGGCGTAGTGATGTACGCCTGTAATCCCAGCACACAGGAGGCTGAGGCAGGAGGGTTGCCATGAGTTTGAGGCCAGCCTAGGCTATATAATTTAATTCAAGAGCAGCTTGTACTACATAGCAAGACTTTGTCTTGAAAAAAAATCCATGTACAACAAAATACATATGGTTTACTTTGTAATAAACTTTGGGCTTTTAAAAAATCATCTAGCCCACTAAGACTAACTAGCTAAGAGCTAGGCATGACAGTGTGTACCTGTAGTCCTAGCTACCCAGCAGGCTGAGGTAGGGGAATCACTTAGGCAATAATATCAGCCCTCATCTCAGGAAAAGACTGCCTGGTTAAAAAAATATTTCTCTGGTTGATACTGACTGCATTTCATTGATGACAAACATGGGTTTAATAACATCCCCAGGACTATTGAGCATCTGGGTAATATGTGCTTGCATTGTACACATCATACGAAATCCTTCTGTATGATCTGAAAGATGGATGACAATGCCCGATGTCAGCAAAACACAACCAGACGGTAAACCATACATGGAGAGCATATTCCTGAAGTGAAATAACAGTAGCACCTGCTAGCTGTATGTATTGACCTACCTACTTTTATTTTCATTTAGTTCTTTTAAAACCTAAATGATAAGTGTATAATGGCTCTATTTCACAAGAGGAAAAGAGGCTCAGAGAGTTTAAAAAAAAAAAACTTCCAAAGGTCACACAATTGGACTTGACTCATATTTTTTTGTTTCAAAGGTTGTGGTTTTAGTGACTCTATACTGGAAAAATAATTTTTTTCTTGTACTACCATTAGTTTCAAATGGTGAAAAAAATATCTCCTATAACAGGAGGGGTATTTCTATGTAAATATTGTGGATTTCCTGGCCATATATTGCAGCCTCTATTTATATTTTCTTCTTCTTTTTAAAAATGGTCTTTTAAAAATGTAATAAATGATTACACTGTGTGGTGTTACTGTCAAGTAGTAGTTAGTGGCCAGGTACACTACTAAATATCCTACAAAGAATAAAGTATCCCCTTCCAGCAAAGAATTACCCAGCTCCAAATATCAATAGGTTCTGCCTAGACAAAAGCACTTCAGAATGTACCTAATAAAGCTTTAAAATACTTGAAAGGATCATACTATTTGTAGTTATCTGAAACCAACAATGTAGAATTGTGGAATGAAAAGTAGGATCTCTGAGATAAAAATACACTTGAAATGATTAATAACAGATTAGACACCACAGAAGAAAGCATTAGTGAACTTGAAGACATTGATTATAGATAGAAGATAGCTATAATAATACACCAGAAACCTTAAAATAACTAACAAAAGGGAAGTGTATCAGTGAGCTGTGGGACAATTTAAAGTTGTCCATCATATAGATTTAATTGCAGTGTGAAAGTAAAGGGACACAACAAATACATCAAGAAATACTTTCTACAAAAGATCACCACATGAAAGATTTTTAGGGTGATGGAATGATTTTGTATTCTGAGGTGAGGTGGTAGTTTACATAAATTCTATACATGTGCATTTTGTTTTTGAGTCAGGGTCTGGCTATGTAGTTCAAACAGGACTTGAGCTCATTTTGTAGCCCAGGTTGGCCTCAAACTCATGGAAATCCTTCTCCTTCAGCCTCCTGAGTGCTGGTATTACTGGTGTGTGACACCATGCCCAGCTGTACATGTGTGTCTTGGTTACTTTTCTCTCGTTGCTGAGACAAAATACCCAATGCCCAAAGTTAAGGAAGGAAAGGTTTATTTAGCTTACAGTTCGTGGAGGTTTCATGGTACAATGTTACTCGGCAGTAATCATCCCATGGCCAGGTCCCAGGCAAGCAAGGACCACCTTATGGCTTACAGGCCAGTAAAACTATTCAAGTGAGCCAGTGCAAACAATTTACCCTGCCCTGCTTTGCCTGGCCTGTAGAAACCTCAAGAAATGCTCTGCCCTAATGCTTTCCTCTCATTCCTATCTTCTACCTCTTGACAACTCTGTGTCTTTCCCACATAGCCCTAGGTATGTAGCATGCCATGCCCTCTTCTCCAGGATCTATAAATACACTAAAATGTAATTTTCTTAAGCCTCTTACGTGCTTCCACCTGAAGCTGTTCCTGACTGACCACTGTGTAAAAGAACAGCCACATGCTTCAGAGCAGCTATGACTCCACCTCTGCCCATGCCTGCAGAGGCCAAGTGGAGAGCCTGGACGTCATTTTCTAGACTCTAAGGCACCTAACCCACCCACTGGGACAGAGCAACAAGGGCCCCAAGACCTACTTTGAGCCAATGGAGGCTGAATGCAGAACCTGGGCTTATATCTCAGCCTAACCTCACTTCCTCTGCCTGAGCAGTGTCACAAAAGCTGACTAAAAGAGAGATTAGATAAGACCTATTGTCCCTAATATAATGCAAAGACACTCAAGTTTCAAGTGAAAAATCCTTCACTACACCAAGAATAGAAAATTCCTCAAATAAAAATTATAACACTTCCTGACTTGGTTCTGAGTATAAGTAGAAAAAAAACCATTTAAAACAATTATAATGTAAGAGATATTAAAGGGACAAAAAGTGATACTATTTCTAAATGTCCCTCAAACTAGTAAAATGACAATATCAGACTTTTGGGAAGATGGTGACCGGGTAAGCAGCAGAGAAAGATCCTCCCGGAGGATTGCCACACAGACACTGGAATATAGCAACATGAGAGAGATGAGAGGGAGAGAAGTTGGCCTCCTGGAGCCAGGAAGGATCTGAAATGAGAATTGAAGCCCTCAGAAAGAGCAAATAAGACCTCTCCTGGAGGAAAAACTCAGAGGGCCACCATGGCGCAGTTAGAGGAAAAGAAGACAGAGAAGGAGGGTGCCACTGCTCCACACACACCTTGGCCCAATCCCTCATTCCTGCACTTGCAGCTTCAGCTTCAGAGGCCCATGCTTGTGGGAGCCTCCCAACTTGGCCAGGGGAGAGCAGAATTCTGAGAGCTGGGCTAAAGCTGGAATGGAGAAGGCGCAGCCCAGAAAAGAGGCAGCAGCGGTTGGGAGGTGTTGTCAAACCCAGTGTGAGGATGAAAAGTTACAACTGCCATTAAAGCAGCATGCACATTCTACAGCAACTTTTCTCAGTGCCCTGAGGCAAGGTGAAGTCAAAGCAAACAGTACACAGCCCACCACACCCAGCTCTACACCTGGCCGGAGGCTGTGGCCTCCTGCCTCTCCACTGTGTGAGCAACTACCAGCAGAGAGAAGCAGAGAGCAGCAGCAGTGACCCCAGGGCCACAGCAATTCCCAGGGATCCAGGCAAAGAACAAACGGGAACTGGAGCACAACAGTAAGAGAGAGCTGCAGATGGAGGTGGACCACACGGCCCCACACCCTTCTCACTCCAACACCAAGCAGGAAGCATGAGCTGAGTTACCAGGCTTCAGCTCCCACCCTGAACTCCCTCTGTGAGCACCTTGAGTCTTGGTGACCCATGTGCTTAACATGTGTTCCCGACAGAAATGGGCTGAGTCCACAGGCTTCAGGACTTACCCTAAACTACTAATGTGAGCACCAAGAGGGACTTCATACTGCTTGCATATATGAATCTTTATGAACCCATAGCGACAAATAACACAAAAAGCAGCAGTCCTGGAGTCCAATAGACAACAACATACTCTACACAGAAGACCAGAAAATCCTCCAATTCTCTCCTAGAACTAATAACTGAACTTACCACACACCCTGGACTACCTCAGTGAGCATGGGTGGGGGAGACCCCACGCCACTTTTGCCCAGCATCCTAAGTGCACCCGATGCCCAGCTGCAAGGGGCAGGGAACAGCAGCACTGGAGATTGATAAGACCAAGCCCCTGAGAGTGCCTCACTGGGTTGGAGCCCGGAGGTCTGTGGGGGTAATGCCATGGACTTGACTGAGCCCATGGGAGCACCTCATAGGGGCGGGGCAGAGTCCAGAGGTCCTTGGGGGCGACCCCACAGATCGGGTTGGGTCCCTGGGAGTGCCTTGCTGGGGAGGAGCCTGGAAGTGCTTGGGAGTGACCCCGAGAACTCAACCATGCACCCAGGAGTGCATCATTCAGGCAGAACCCGCCAGTCTGTAGAGGCAATCCCATGAACTGGTCCAGGTCCCCAGGAGCGCCTCATTGAGATGGGGCCTGGTGGTCTGTAGGGTAAAGACATGGACTGGACTGGACCCCTGAGGGCCTCGATGGCTTATCAATTGGGTATGACCATAATGTAATTGGTTCCCTGCATATGTACCATCTTTGAGGATGGGTGCTTTTCCACCTAGTGCTATAGTAATTTGAGTGCACCCATGTTTGTTACAGCATAATGTGAAGCAGTCATGTGCCTTCCCAATGTGAGAGCCTGAGGGAGTAAATAAACCAAAAAGTACAGTTACTGTCAGAGGGAAGATGATTGATTGGGTGGAAGAACAATGGAGATGAGGGTGGAGAAAAGTGTTCGATTAATCGAACATGCCATCATTTGTATAACTGGGTAACAATAGTGAAGACGTCATTTTGTAATACAGCATCCATTTTTAATTTCCCAATATTTACTCTGTAATTGTGTTTACTTTATCGTTTATGTGTTATATTTATAACGCATTTGTTTATAACTAAGAAATGTGAAGATAACACTATGTAATACAACAGCCATTGTTAATCCCCTACTATCTTTTGTATAATTGTGTACTTCCTTCATTGTTTTAGAGATAACTCAGTAATGAATATGAGGATGATATTATGTAAAACAGCATTTATTGTCACTCCCCTACTATCTTTCCCATAATTTGTGTATTTCCTTATTGTTTTTGTGTTATTCAAGTTTATATTCTTTTATCTTTAAAATAAAAAATGACAATACCAGCAGATTGATAAATTATGTATAATGTAATACCTAGAGCAACACAAAGAGATACACTCAAAAACACTAAATAAAAATGGAATTGTAAAAAATATTCAAGTAACCCACAAAGGGCAGAAGTAAAAAAAAAAAAAAAAGTGAAAAACAAAGAGAACAAATAAAAACCAGAACATAAAATCGCACACTAAGCCTTGGTACATGAATAATCCTGTTAACTCTAATGTTCTAAATACACCAGTTAAAAGACACAGTTTTGCATGGTGTACACACCTATAATTCTTGCTCTCTGGGAAGCTGAGCCAGAAGGATCACAAGTTAAGAGCCCATCCTGGACAAGTTAGCAAGACTCTGCTTCAAAATGAAAAATGGGGTGAGGATATAGCTCAGTGCAAAGGCCCTGGGTTCAATTCCCAGGAACAAATAAATAAGTGACACAGATTGACAAAATGCATTAAAAAACATGACCCAACCATATAGCAACCCACATTAAAATGTAATGCAGGTAGAAAGTAAAAGGTTGAAAAAGATATTCCACTATCCCTCAAAAAAAAAAAACTGTGTTAATATCAGATAAATTTAGACTGCAAACCACACACTCTAGGTTCAGTCTCCAGTTGTGAATGAATGAATGACAGATGGACAAAATGGACAGAGAGGGACATTATATATTTAATTTAATTGATGCATTACATATTTAAGGGCCAAGCCATTAAGAAAACAGCAATACTGCAAGACAGAGTGGCACCTATCTGTAATCCCAACTATTGGGAGGTAGAAGCAGGAGGATCACAAATTTGAGCCCAGCCTGGGAACATTTCCTAGTCTGGGAAGGCCTGAGGTTCAATCACCAGCATCACCATAAAAAGAGAAAAGAGTAGTAAAAGCGAAGAAAAGAAAAAAGACATAGCAGTCTTAAGTGAATTTGTACCAAACAACAAAGCTGAAAAAAATTACATGAATCAAACTCAAAACTGAGAGGAGACAAAGGAGGTTTGAGGTTAGAGATTTAAACTTCATCTATCAATGACTCATTGAATAATTCAAAAGATAATCATAAAAGATATTGAAAAATTCAACAATATTCTCAGCCAACAATCAAATAAACATTTATAGAGAACACTGCATCCACCCAGAGCAGGATATACATTTGTTTCAGAGACCTGAAAAATTTAAGTCTTCTCCAATCACAATGGAATCAAAACTAAACATCAGTAAGAGAAAGATAAAATATCCAAATGACTGGAAACTAGAGATGTCTACATAATCCAGGGCTCAAAGAATAAATATCAAGGGAAATTTAAAAATACACTAAAATGCATAAAAATAAAATTTGGGGACACAAAGAAGTGCTCAAAGGGAACTTTATAACAATTACCAATATCAGAAATGAAACTGGAGATATTATTAACAGGACCTGAAAACATCCAAAGAATAATAAATACTATATATACTTTACACACATAAATTTAGAAGAAATGGACCAATGTCTCAAAAAAGCAAACTACTACAACTCATCCAATATAAAATATTTTCAGTAATCCTATACTCACTAAAGAAATTCAGTTTATGATTTTAAACTCCCAAAAAGGAAATCTCCAAGCCCAGATAGTTGCACCAGAAAATTCAAAACATTTTAAAAACAACTAACAACAATTCTGTAAAACCTCTTCCAAAAAATAAAAAACTCAGCAGTCAGTGTACCCCAACTAGCTACAAAACTATGTAGCTAACTTTACTCTGACACCAAAATCAAAGATAGGACAAAAACAAACCAAAACAAAAAATCTCTTGAGTAGATATATAAAGACCCGTACTGACCTATTAGCAAATAAAATTGGGCAATCTATAGGGAGAATTACACACTATGGCCAGAGTTTATTGAAGAAGAAACACCATATGAAAATATCAATTTGATGCAGAAATCATTTGACAAAAATCAATATATGTTGAGGATAAAAAAATAAAGGAATGAAGACAACAAATCGAGTGCCTTCCCCCTAAGATCAGAAAGGAACCAAGGATATCTATTCTCACCACTATTATTCAACACCGTGCTAGAACATCCAGCCAGTGATATAAGAAAATGAAATGAGCTCTGCCTCTTCCCCTGGTCACCATTGCAGGAAGGTCCCTAGGGCCTGGAAGCCTCATTAGCTGTCTGAGACTCCAAGACCTCTGGCTCCACCCCATGCTGCCATTGCAGGAAGGTCCCTTTGACCTGGAAGCCTTGTGAGTGGACTAGGACCCTGGGACCTCTGGCTCCACCCCCTTGCAATTGTGGGAAGGTTGCTCTGACCCAGGAAGCGTCAGGAATGATCCTGAATCCCAAGAAACCTAGAGAGATTTGAAAATGGCAAAAAGAAGGAGCAAAATACAATCTAAGACCACCCCACACAGAACAAATCCAGAAAACATCAACATGGAAGAACATGGAAGTGACACACCTGAAATTTGTGAAATGATAGCAACTGAAGTAAAGAAACAACTACATCAGACTATAGAGGAAATCAGATCAGAAATAATCACTTGGGTAAAAAAAGAAATGGAAACCATAGTGAAAGAATTGATTAGCACATCTAAACAACACATAGATTAAAAAAATAGAGGAACACAGAAAAATGATGGAAATCTTGAATGAACAATATAGGAAATAACTAGAATGCATGAAACAGGTTCAAATAGATATCCAGAAAATTAAAAATTCTGTTGAAAGTTGGTAAAACTGGGGGAACAAAATGGAGGATACACTTTCGGACCTTGAAGACAGCAATGCAGCTAGAGATCATGAAAGACCTCTTAAAAATAACAAGGAACCAGCAAACAACAATTCAACAGCTGCAAGATGAGGCAAAGAAAAACAATATAAGACTGATAGGTATCAAAGAAAGAGCAGGATGCAAGAAGAATGACATGAAATGACTATTTGCAGAAGTAATAGAAAATTTCCCAAACATGGGAGAAGAACCTGACATACACTTAAGTGAGGCGTGTAGAACTCCAATTAGCTATAACCAAAACAAATCTATACCCAGACACACAGTAATCAAGATCCCAGAAATTCAGCAAAAGTACAGAATGTAGGCAGGAGCTGAGCTGATCCCCAGACAGTTCCAGCAGCCTGGGTGACTGCACTCTCACCCCTCCTCCAAAGGAGTGGCAACCAGTCTGGGTCCTGGACAGCATCTGGAGCCTTTACCATGACCTGCCACCCTGCAACACTGTGAAAGTGAGGCCAAACCCAAGACAATTTCAGGAATCTCAGTGAGCCACCCCTGCCCCTCCCTCACCAGCCTGCAAGCCAGGCAGAGCTCTGGACAGCTTCAGGGGCCTCTGTGGCCACTCCTTCCCCAACCCCAACCTTGCAAGAGCTTAGCTCAACTCGACAACTCCAGCAGCCTGGGTGACTGTGCCCTCCCCCCTCCCCCAATAGGGTGGGTACTAGGCTGGGTCCTGGGCAATGTTTAGAGCCTTGTCCATGACTCACCCTCCCCCATAACCTTGCAAAAGCAGTGCAGAACCCCAGACAAATTCAGAAACCTTTAGGAGCTGCTCCCCCTCTCCCCCACCAGTGTGTGAGCCAGGCAAAGCCCTGGACAACTTTAGGAGCTGTGGTGGCCACTTTCTCCCACTCCCCTCCCCGCACCCTTGCCAGAGCTGAGCGAAACTCCAGACAGCTCCAGGAGCCTGGGTGACTGCATCCTCAGAACTCCCCCAACAGACAGGGAACTGGGCTGGATTTTGGTCAGGTTTGACAGCTTTGGTGACCACAACCTGCCCACCCCTGCACCCTCATGGAAACAGGGCTGGACCCCAGACAGCTTTAGGAACCCCCCCTCCCGAGAGCCAAAGTGAGCCCCAGACAGCTTCAGAAACTTCGGTGACTGCACACCCACCCCTCCTCCACTGGTGTGGCAGCCAACCGAACCCTAGAAAACTTCAAGAGCATTGGCAACTGCACACAGCCCCCACACACCATTGTGGGAGCCATGCTGAGAACTGGGGACCTTTGGATCCTTGCCTTGCCAATTCTACACCATTGTGGCAATAAAGCTGGATTCCATGGAAATACAGATCTTTGAAATGACAAAATGAGGGAGTAAAATGCAATCTCAGACCTCCACCCACCCAGAACAAGTCCAGGAGACATCAACACAGAAGAGCTTGGAAGTCATACAACTGAAATTTCTGACAACAATAATGAAAGAATTGCTCAACTCATCTAAAGAAGACATAGATAAAAAATAGACAAGCATAGGAAAATTATAGGAACCTTGAATAAACAGTATAGGAAAGAATTAGAATGCATGAAACAGATTCAAACAGATATCCAGGAAATTAAAAATTCCATTGGAAGCTGGAAAAACTGCTTGAACAAAGCTGACGATAAGACTGTCAGACTTTGAAGATGGCATTGGAGCTAACAATCCTAAAAGGAAGGATCTCTTAAAAATAACAAGAAACCAGGAAACAACAACTCAACAGCTGCAAGGCAAAGCAAAAACAATATTAGATTAATAGGTGTCAACAAAACAGCAGGAGTCAACACAAGTGACATAAAAAGACTATTTGCAGAAGTAATAGCAGAAAATTTCCCAAGCATGGAAAACAATCACATATAGTGAGGCATATAGAACTCCAATTAGACATAACCAAAATAAATCTACACCCAGATATATTATCACTATGTATAGTAATCAAGATCCCACAAATTCAGCAAAAAAACAGATAATAAAAGCTGCCAGAGGAAAGAAACAGATCACATACAAAGGAAAGCCCATCAGAATCATGGCAGATTTCTCAGCACGAACTATCAAGTCAAGAGAGCTTGGAGTGAAGTATTTCAGGTTCTGAAAGAAAACAACTTCCAAGCCAGATTAACACTGCAAAATTACTTTTCAAAATTAATGGAGAAATAAAATATTTCCATGATAAAGAACAACCACAGAACTTCATGAGTGCCAAACCAACCCTACAAAGAGTACTAAAACATATCCTAGAAAGAGATGAAAATGACCACAATTTCAAGAATAACAATAGAAAGGAACCACCAAATAGAGCAAGCAATTAAACAGAGAGGAAAAGAAGGATCTAATAGCAGGAAGGTAACATGAAAAGATAAGCCAACACATATCAGTTATAACCATCAATGTAAACAGTGTCAATTCACCAATCAAAAGAAGCAGAGTGGCAAAGTGGATCAAGAAACAAAACCCAACAATATGCTGTATAGAGAAACACATTTAATTCAAAAGGAAATTGATAGAATGAAAATCAAAGGATGGAAAATAATACTCGATGTGACAGGAACCCAGAAAAAAGCAGGTATAGCTATTCTGTTTGCAGACAATGTGAACCTCAAACCACAATGATCAAAAGGGATAAAGATGGTCACTATATACTTGTTATGGGAAAACTGTGAGAGGAAGAGATAACAATCATAAATATCTATGAACCAAATATAAGAAGTATAAGATCTATACAGTGAAAAATTACAGTACTCTGAAAAAAGTGATCAAGGAGGATTTTAGAAAATGGAAAGACACGGTGGGTGCTTGGTTGAGCCCCAGACATCTTCCAGAACCCCAGAAAACTGCTCCCACACCTCTCCCACTAGTGTGTGAGGCAGGTGAAGCAATGGACATCTTCTGGAGCCTTGGTGGTCACTCCCAGCACAACCCCCCCCCGGGAGCCCAGCTGAGACCCAGACAGAGTCAGTAGCCTCACGGACTCCACCCTCAACCCGCCCCTGCCAGCATGGGAACCGGGCTTGGTCCTGGGCAATATCTGAAGCTTCAGTATGTGCATACCCCCTACTCTTATGGAAGCCGGGCTGAACCCCACATAGCTTCAGGAACTCTAGTAAGTCTCCCCTGCCCCTCCTCCACATGCCTGGGAGCCAAATGAATGCAAGACAGTTTTGGGAGCATCTGGGACCCTGCCTTGCCACCACACACCAGCACAGCAGCAGCACTGAGTACTGAGGATCTTCGGACACTCACCACGCACACACAATCAGGAGAGAGGCTGCACTCCAGGGAATCTCTGGATCTTCAAAATTACAAAATGAAGGAGCAAAATGCAATCTCAGACCTCCACACCATCCAGAACAAGTCCAGAAGATATCAACACAGAAGAGCCTGGAAGTCACACACCTGAAATTTCTGAAATGATAGCAACTGAAGTAAAGAAACAACTCCACCAGGACATAGAAGACATCAGATCAGAAATAATGTCTCAGGTAAAAAAGATAACAATAATGAAAAAATTGCTCAGAACATCTAAAGAAGACATTGAGCTGGGTGTGGTGGCATATGCCTGTAATCCCAGCACTCGGGAGACTGAGGCAGGAGAATCGTTGCAAGATTGAGACCAACCTGGGCTATAAAGTGACCTCAAGGCCAGCCTGAACTGCATAGCAAAACCCTGTCTCAAACACACACACACACACACACACACACACACACACACACAAAACCATTGATAATAAAGTAGAAGAACATAGACAACTCATGGAAACCTTGAGTGGACAATATAGAAAAGAATTAGAATATATGAAACAGATTCAAACAGATATCCAGGAAATTAAAAATTCCATCAAAAGCTGGTAAAATGGCCTGAACAAAGCTGAAGATAGACTGTCAGACCTTGAAGACAGCATTGCCACTAACAATCCTGAAAGGAAGGCTCTCAAAAACAACAAGGAACCAGGAAATAACAATCCAACAACTGCAAGATGAAACAAAGAAAAACAATGTCAGATTAATAAGTATCAATGAAACAGCAGGTGTCAACACAAATAACATAAAAAGACCATTTACAGAAATAATAGCAGAAAATTTCCCAGGCATGGAAAAAGTATCAGACATTTAAGTGAAACATATAGGACTCCAGTTAATCATATCCAAAATAAATCTACCCCCGGACATATAGTGATCAAGGTTCCAGAAACTCAACAAGAGATCAGAGTATTAAAAGCTGTTAGAGAAAAGAAACAGATCACCTATAAAGGAAAGCTCATCAAAATCATGGCAGATTTCTCAACACAAACCATCAAGTCAAGAAAAGCTTGGAGTGAAGTATTTCAAGTACTGAAAGAAAAAATTTCCAACCCAGATTGATGGGCCCTGCAAAACTAGCCTTCAAATTTAATGGAGAAATAAAATATTTTCATGATAAAGAACAACTGAAGAAATTCATGAGTACCAACCCAATCCTACAAAGAATATTAAAAGATATTCTAGAAAGAGATAAAACAGAGCACAACTTCAAAGAACAACAATAGAAAGGAACCACCAAGCAGAGCAAGCAATTAAACAGAGGGAAAAAGAAGGATCCAACAATAGGAAAATAACATGACAAAGATAAGCCAATACATATCAATTATAACCATCAATGTAAAAAGTCTGAATGCATCAACCAAAGAATCAGACTAGCAGAAACAACATCCAACTATATGCTGTATACAAGAAAGAAACACATTTAACTCAAAAGGAAATTTACACACTGAAAATTAAAGAATGGAAAACAATACTCCATGTGGCAGGAATCCAGAAAAAAGCAGGTATAGCTATTCTGTTTGCAAACAACTTTAACTTCAAGCCAAGAATAATCAAAAGAGATAAAGAAGGTCACTACATACTTGTGAGGGGAAAACTTCAAGAAGAAGACATAACAATCATAAACATCTAGGCACCAAATACAGAAACACCCAACTATATAAGACAAATTTTAACAGACATGAAAAATGAAATAAGCAGCAACACAATCATAACAGGGGACTTTACCACCCCATTGTCACAAAGAGACAGATCAACTAGACAAAAACTCAGCAAAGAAATAACAGAATTTAACAAAATGGACTTAGTAGACCTTTACAGAGTGTTCCATCCAACAGCATCAAAATACACGTTCTTAGCTGCACATGGGACATTCTCCAAAATAGTCCATAACTTTCTTTTTTTTTATTTTTTAAAATGTAAAAGAAAAAGAACAACATCAACAAGAAGAAGGAAAGCATTAACAAAGAGACACAAAGTAGCACAGTAACAGTATAATCAAAATTGAATTATAGACAAAGCAGCAGGAAACCATCAATAGTTGTTGCATTACATATTGATAACTTCAAAGTGTATGCTTAGGAAAACACATATAGACATACAAGATTGATCAAACAACCAGTCATCAACTATTCCTTACCATAAAGCGACATAAGACAATAGTGGAACCATGTTAGCCATCCTGCACATACGTACATACATACATACATACATACATACATACTTATTTGCCTCTTTCTTCTTTTTCTCCTTTCCCTCATCCCATCTGTTCTTTACTTTTGAACAGATTTCCTTCACGCCTCTTAGTTTATATTCTCACCCTCAGGTTCTTACACCAGTGACAATACGTTGCTTGCATATGTACCTCTGATTTATTTCACTTATGAGTATGGTGTCTAATTGTGATCATTTGCCTACAAAGGCCCCAAATCCGTCCCTCTTTATAGCTGAGTAATATTTCATTATATAAAAATGCCACAGTTTTTTAATCCAGTCTTCTGTGGATGGACATTTGGGTTGCTTCCACAATTTAGCTATTACAAATTGCGCTGCTATAAACATGGGTGCACATGTATCACGGTGATATGGATGTTTTCAGATCTTCTGGGAAAATACCCAGGGGGATAGCTGGTTTGAATGGAACCTCTAGACCTAGTTTGCGGAGAAATCTCCAAACTGCTCTCCACAGTGGTTGGAATAGTCTGCAATCCCACCAGCAGTGCAGTAGAGTCCCTATTTCTTCACAGCCTCTCCAGCATTTGTTATTGGATGATTTCTTTTTTTATTTTAAAGACAAAAGAATGGAGACATATGAACCAGAATAAGCCATAAACAATATCGAGAATACAAAATTATACAGAACATAGTAGGGAATTAGCACTGGATGCTGTATTACATAATGTTATCTTCACATTAGTTAACACATAAACATTAAAGGAAATACCAAGTTATAGAGAAGATAGTAGGGAATCAGCACTGGATGCTGCATAACATAAAGTTATCTTCACTTCTGTTAATACAAAAACGATTGAGGAAATACAAATTATAGAGAACATAGAAGGGAATTAGCTCTGGATGCTGTCCTACATAATGTTACCTTCACCTTTGTTACTCAGTTACACAGA
>PVLD010025559.1:0-18196 GCA_004027595.1 Dinomys branickii
TTCCTAGGGCTTACTGGGAAAGACGGGTATGAATATACTCAGCACAACACAAACTTTCTGAAACACTTACACACTGGTTTGTGTTTCTTGCTACATAGGTCCTAAATCTGAGCAAAGCCCTGCATTATGGAAGTAGCAACTGGTTCTTTTCAGTGTATCTCTGCGACACTGCTTTACTTTCCCTGCAAGGCCTATATGCTTGAATAGCGAATGTGTTTCAATTTTCACAGAGAATGTAGGGATGCACTGTTGGACTGGATTTAAGATTCTCACAACGAGATCCTTTCAGTGAAACACTTTGCACTTTGCTTGAGAAAGCCTTTTAATACGGGTGGTGCACGTGTGCCTAATACTTAATGTGAAACACGTGTATGAATGCAGTCTTTATAGCACAAAACTTCCTGAAACACTTGCAAACTTGTTTGTGCTCCCTGTTACTGAGCTCCTGAGAGTGAGGAAAGCACTCCATATTGTTACTTGTACCTGCTTCTTTTCAGTGTTTCCCTGTAACACTGCTTTGCCTTCCCTGAAAGACCTCTATGTGTGAACAGCGAATGTGTTGCAACTTTAACAGAAACAGTAGGGAAGCACTGTGGGACTGGATTTACGTTTCTCAATACGAGGTCCTGTTAGGGAAACACAGTGCACTTTGCTTGAGAAAGCCTGTTCTCCGGGTGGTGCACTTGTGCCTATTATGGTGAAACACGTGTATATATGTAGTCTTTACAGCACAAAACTTCCTGAAACACTTGCACACTGGTTTGTTCTCCCTGTTACTTAGGTTCTGAAACAGAGCAAAGCCCTCCATATTGTTAGTTGCAGGTGCTTCTTTTGAGTATTCCCTGTAACAGTGTTTTGCATTCCCTGCCAGGGCTGTTTGCGCCACCACCGAATGTGTTGCAACTTTAACAGAAACAGTAGGGAAGCACTGTGCAACTGTAATTGAGTTTCTCCCGACGATATCTCTTCGGGAAGCACATCAAGATTTGCTTGAGAAGGCCTTTTATACGTGTGGTGCACGTGTGCCTAAGACTTACTGGGAAGCTAGGGTATCAATGTACTCATTACAGCACAAAGCTTCCTGAAACACTTGCACACGGGTGTGTGTTCCCTGTTACTGAGGTCCTGAAACTGAGCGACGCCTTGCATCAGGTAAGTTGTAACTCCTTGTTTTCAATGTTTCCCTCTAACACTTCTATGCTTTCCATGAAAGACCTTTATGCGCGAACTGCGAATGTGTTGCAACTTTAAAGAAACAATAGGAAAGCACAGTGGACCTGGATTTAAGTTTCCCCTTTAAAGAGATCCAGTGTGGGAACACAGAGCCCTTAACTTGAGAAAGCCTTTTGAACGGGTGGTGCACGTGTGCCTAAATCTTACTTGTAAACATGGGTATGAATGTGCTAATTACAGCACAAAACTTCTGAAACATTTGCACACTCGTTTTTGTTTCATGTTACATATGTCCTGAAACTGAGCAAGCCCTGCATTTTGTAAGTTGTAGCTGTTTCTTTTCAGTGTTTCCCTGTAATACTGCTTTGCCTTCCCTGAAAGGCCTGTATGCATGAACAGCGAATGTTTTGCAACTTTAACAGAAACAGGACAGAAGTACTGTCAAACTCGATTTCAGTTTCTCCCAACGAGTTCTGTTAGGGAAACACAGCGCACTTTGCTTGAGAAAGCCTTTTATATGGGTGGTGCCCTTGTGCCAAAGACTTATTAGGAAGCTCGGTTATCAATGTAGTCATTACAGCACAAACCTTTCTGAAACACTTGCACACTTGTTTGTGTTTCCTGTTGCATATATCCTGAAACTGAGCGAAGCCCTCTTTTTGTACATTGTAGCTGCTTCTTTTCAGTGTTTCCCTGTAACACTGCTTTCCTTCGCTGACAGGCCTGTTTGTGCGAACAGTGAATATGTTGCTACTCGAAGAGAAACAATAGAGCACTGGGAAACTACATTTCATTTCTCCCAACGAGATTCTGTGAGGGAAACATAGTTCACATAGCTTGAGAAGGCGTTTTGTATGGCTAGTGAATTTGTGCCCTACAATTACTAGGAAATCCATGTATGAATTTACCCATTGAACACAAAACGTTCAGAAACACTTGCACACTGGTTTGTGTTTCCTATTACATTCGTCCTGAAACTTAGCAAGCCCTGCCTTTTTTGAGTTGTAACTGCTTCCTTTTAGTATTTCTCATTGACCCTGCTTTGCTTTCCCTGAAACGCTTGTATGCAAGAACAACAAATGTGTTGCAACTTTAACAGAAACAGTAGGAAAGCATCATGGAACTGGATTTCAGTTCACCCAAAGAGATCCTGTGGGGGAACAGAGTGCCCTTAGTTTGAGAATGCCTTTAGTATGGGTGGTGCATGTTTTCCTAGGCTTACTAGGAAAAACGGGTATGAATGTACTCAGCACAACACAAAATTTCTGAAACACTTGCACACTGGATTGTGTTTCTTTTTACATAGGTCCTAAAACTGAGCAAAGCTCTGCATTATGGAAGTAGCAACTGGTTCTTTTCAGTGTATCTCAGGGACACTGCTTTGCTTTCCCTGAAAGGCCTATATGCGTGAACAGTGAATGTGTTGCAATTTTAACAGAAACACTACGGACACACTGTGGGGCGGGATGTAAGATTCTCACGAGATCCTGTGGTGGAAACACAGTGCACTAAGCATGAGAATGCGTTTTGTATAGGTGGTGCACTCGTGCCTAAGACTTACTTGGAAACTCGTGCATGAATGTGCTCATTACAGCACTAAACTTAATGAAACACTTGCACACTGGTTTCTGTTTCATATTACATACGTCCGATTGCTGAGTATATCCCTGCATGATATAAGTTGGAATTCATTCTTTTCAATATTTCCCTGTAACACTGCTTTGTTTCCCTGAAAAACCTATATGCGCGAAAAGCAAATGTGTTGCAACTTTAAAAGAAACTGTAGGGAAGCACTGTGGAACTGGATTTAACTTTCTCTCAAAGAGATCCTCTTAGGGAAACAGTGCACTTTGCTTGACAAGGCCGTTCATAGTGGTGGTGCACGTGTGCCTAAGGCTGAATGGGAAACGCGTGTGTGAATATACTTGTTACAGCACAAAACTTCCTGAAACACTTACATACTCGTTTGTGTTCCCCGTTACGTAGCTCCTGCAATTGAGCACACCCCTGCATTTTGTAAGTTGTAACTGCTTCTTTTCAGTATTTCTCAGGAACACTGCTTTGCTTGACCTGTAATGCCTATGTGCGCAAAGTGTAAATGTACTGCAACTTTCACTGAAACAGTAGGGAAGCACTGTGTAACTGGACTTCAGTTTCTCCCAACGAGATCCTCTTAGGTAAACACTGTGCAAGTTGCTTGACAAGGTCTTTCATAGCGGAGGTGCACCTGTGCCTAAGGCTGAGGGGGAAAAGCATATGTGAATGTATTCGTTACAGCACAAAACTTCCTGAAACACTTTTACACTGGTTTGTATTCCCTGTTACATAGGTCCTGAAACTGAGCACAGCCCTGCATTTTGTAAGTTGTAACTTCTTCTCTGCCCTGTTTCTCAGTAACACTGCTCTCCTTGCCCTGTAAGGCCTACGTGCACGAAATACGAATCTCCTTCAACGTTCACAAATAGAGTAGGGAAGCACTGTTGAACTGGACTTCAGTTTCTCCCAGCGACATCCTCTTAGGGAAACACAGTGCACTTTGCTTGACAAGGCCTTTAATAGGGGTGGTGCACGTGTGCCTAAGGCTGAATGCGAAACCCATGTGTGAATATACTCGTTACAGCACAAAACTTACTGAAACACTTGTACACTGGTTTCTGTTCCCTGTTGAATAGGCCATGAAACTTAGCACAGCCCAGCATTTTGTAAGTTGTACCTTCTTCTTCTCAGTGTTTCTCTGCAACACTGCTTTGCTTTCCCTGAAAGGCCTATATACGCGAACATCGAATGTGTTGCAATTTTAACAGAAACTGTAGGGATGCACTGTGGGACTGGATTTAAGATTCTCACAACGAGATCCTGTTAGTGAAACACTGTGCACTTTTCTTGAGAAAGCCTTTTAATACAAGTTGTACATGTGTGCCTAATACTTCCTGTGAAACGCATGTATGAATGTTCTCTTTATAGCACAAAACTTCCTAAAACACTTGCAAACTGGTTTGTGTTCCCTGTTACTGAGGTCCTGAGCCTAAGCAAAGCACTCCATATTGTTAATTTTAGCTGCTTCTTTTAAGTGTTTCACTGTAACCGTGCTTTGCATGCCCTGACAGTCCTGTTTTGGCGAACACCGAATGTGTTGCAACTTTAGCGGAAACAGTAGGGAACGACTGAGGAACTGTTTCAACGAGATCCTGTTAGGGAAACACATCGCACTTTGCTTGAGAAGGCCTTTATACGGATGGTGCACCTGTACCAAAGACTTACTGGGAAGCACGGGTATCAAGGTACTCATTACTACACAAAACTTCCTGAAACCCTTGCTCACTGGTTTGTGTTCCCTGTTACATAGGTCCTGAAATTAAGCAAACCTTGCACGATGGAATCCGTAACCCCTTCTTCTCAGTGTTTCTCAGTAACGCTGTTTTGCTTTTCCTGAAATGCCTATATGGGCGAACATTGAATGTGTTGCAACTTTAACAGAAACGGTAGGGAAGCACCATTGAACTGATATAAATTTTCCCCCAAAGAGATCCTCTGGGGGAACACAGAGCCTTTAACTTGAGAAAGCCTTTTGAACGGATGGTGCACGTGTGCCTAAGACTTACTTGTAAACATGAGTACGAATGTGCTCATTACAGCACAAAACTTCTGAAACATTTGCAAACTCACTTTGTTCCATGTTACGTATGTCCTGAAACTCAGCAAGCCCTGCATTTTGTAATTTGTAGCTGCTTCCATTCAGTGTTTCCCTGTAACACTGCTTTGCTTTCCCTGAAAGGCCTGTATGCATGAACAGCGAATGTGTTGCAACTTTCACCTAAACAGTAGGGAATTACTATGGAACTTGATTTCAGTTTCTCCCAACGAGTTCTGTTAAGGAAACACAGCGCACTTTCCTTGAGAAGGCCTTTTATAGGGGCGGTGCACGTGTGCCTAAGACTTACTTGTAAAGATGGATATGAACGTGGTCATTACAGCACAAAACTTCTGAAACATTTCCACACTGGTTTGTCGTCCCTGTTACGTAGGTCCTGAAATGGATCCGAGCCCTGCATTACGTAATTAGCAACTGCTTCTTTTCCGTATTTCTCAGTGACACTGGTTTCTTGCCCTGTAAAGCCTGTATGCGCAAAGGGCGAATGTGCTGCAACTTTAACAGAAACAGTACGGAAGCACTGTGGAAATGGATTTCAGATTCCACTAAAGAGATCCTGTGGGGGAACACAGTGCGCTTAGCTTGAGAATGCCTTTTGTATGGGTGGTACATCTGTTCCTAGGGCTTACTGTCAAACACGGGTATGAATACAATCAGCACAACACAAAATTTCTGAAACACTTGCGCACTGGTTTGTGTTTCTTTTTACATAGGTCCTAAAACTGAGCAAATCCCTGTATTATGGAAGTAGCAGCTGGTTCTTTTCAGTGTTTCTCAGCAACACTGCTTTGCTTGCCGTGCATGGCCTATATGTGCAAACAGTGAATGTGTTGCAATTTTAACAGAAACAGTACGGACGCACTGTCGGACTGGATTTAAGATTCCCACAATGAGATCCTGTGGTGGAAACACAGTGCACTAAGCTTGAGAAGGTGTTTTGTACAGGTGGTGCACTTGTGCCTAAGAGTTACTGGGAAACCTGGGCATGAATATACGCATTGCAGCACTAAACTTCCTGAAACACTTACACCCTGGTTTTTTATTCCCTGTTTCATAGGTCCTCTAGCTGAGAAAATCCCGGCATTATGTAATCTGGAATTCATTCTTTTCAGTATTTCCCTGTAACACTGCTTTGCTTTCCCTGAAGGACCTGTATGCGCGAAGAGCAAATGTGTTGCAACTTTAAAAGAAACAGTAGGGAAGCACTGTGGAACTGGATTTAAGTTTCTCCCAATGAGATCCTCTTAGGGAAACAGTGCACTTTGCTTGACAAGGCCTTTCATAGGGGTGGTGCACCTGTGCCTAATGCTGAATGGGAAATGCGTGTATGAATGTACTCGTTACAGCACAAACCCTCCTGAGACACTTGCACACTGGTTTGTGTTCCCTGTTACATAGGTCCTGAAACTGAGCACAGCCCTGCATTTTGTAAGTTGTAACTTCTTTTCAGTGTTTCTCAGTAACATTGCTCTCCTTGCCCTATATGGCCTGTGTGTGTGACGCACGAATGTCCTCCTACTTTCACAAAAACAGTAGGGGAGCACTGTGGAACTGGACTTCAATTTCTCCCAACGAGATCCTCTTAGGGAAAAACAGTGCACGTTGCTTCACAAGGCCTTCCATAGAGGTGGTTCACTCGTGCATATGGTTGAATTGCAAACGCGTGTATGAATGTGCTCGTCACAGCCCAAAACTTGCTGAAACACTTGCACACTAAACAAGTGTTCCTTGTTACATAGGTCCTGAAACTGAGCAGAGCCCTGCATTTTTTAAGCTGTAACTGCTTCTTTTCAGTGTTTCTCAGTGACACTGCTTTGCTTACCCTGTAAGGCATCTACGCACGAACAGCGAATGTGCTTCAACTTTGACAAAAACAACAGGGAAGCTTCATGGAGCTGGATTTATGTTTCCCGCAAAGAAATCCTGTAGGGGAACACACAGTCCTTAGCTTTTTAACAGGTGGTGCACGTGTGCCTGAGCCTTACTGTGAAGCACGTGTCGGGATGTAATCATTATAGCACAAAGCTTGCTGAAACACTTGCACACGGGTTTGTGTTCCCTGTTACATAGATCCTGAAACTGAGCAAAGCCCTGCATTTTGTTAAGTTGTAACTGCTTCTTTTCAGTGTTTCTGAGTAACACTGCTTTGCTTTCCCTGAAAGGCCTATATGCGCCAACAGCGAATGTGTTGCAATTTTAACAGAAACTGCAGGGACGCACTCTGGCACTGGATTTAAGATTCTCACAACGAGATCCTTTTAGTGAAACACTGTGCACTTTGCTTGAGAAAGCCTTTTAATACGGGTGGTGCACTTGTACCTAATACTTACTGTGAAACGCGTGTATGAATGTAGTCTTTATAGCACAATACGTCCTGAAAGACTTGCAAACTGGTTTGTGCTCCCTGCTACTGAGGTCCTGGGAGTGAGCAAAGCACTCCATATGGTTACTTGTAGCTGCTTCTTTTCAGTGTTTCCCTTTAATAGTGCTTTGCATTCCCTGACAGGCCTGTTTTCGCGAACACCGAATGTGTTGCAACTTTAACGGAAACAGTAGGGAAGCACTGAGCAACTGTTCCTATGAGATCCTGTTAGGGAAACACATCGCACTTTGCTTGAGAAGGCCTTTATACGGGTGGTGCACTTTTGCCAAAGTCTTACTGGGAGGCTCGGGTATCAATTTACTCATTACAGCACAAAGCTTGCTGAAACATTTGCACACTGGTTTGTGTTCCCTGTTACATAGCTCCTGAAACTGAGCATAGCCCTGCATTTTGTAAGTTGTCACTGCTTCTTTCCAGTGTTCCTCAGTAACACTGCTTTGCTTGCCCTGTAAGGCCTCTAAGTGCGCAAAGTGCAAATGTGCTACAACTTTCACAGAAACAGTAGGGAAGCACTGTGGAACTGGATTTCAGTTTCTCCCAATGAAATCCTGTTGGAGAATCCCAGCGCACTATTCTTGAGAAGGCCTTTTATACGGGTGTTGCACATGTGCCTAAGACTTACTGGAAACACAGATTTGAATATATACAGTACAGTAGAAAACTTCTGAAATCCTTGCACATTGGATGCTCTTGCAAGTTACATAGATCCTCAAATTCAGCAAAGCCCTGCACTATGTAAGTTGTAACTCATTCTTTTCTGTGTTTCCCTGTAACACTGCGATGCTTTCCCTGAAAGTCCTATATGTGCGACCAGCGAATGTGTTGCAATTTTCACAGAAACTGTAGGGATGCACTGTGCGACTGGATTTAAGATTCTAACCACGAGATCCTGTGGGAAAACACAGTGCACTTAGTTTGAGAGGGCCTTTTCTACGGGCGGTGCACGTGTGCCTAAGTCTTACTGGGAAACTCATTCATGAACATACGCATAACAGTACAAAACTTCCAGAAACACTTGCTCACTGGTTTGTCTTCCCTGTAACATAGGTCCTGAAACAGAGGAGAGCCCTGTATTATGTAATTAGCAACTGCTTCTTTTCAGTATATCTCAGTGACACTGGTTTGCTAGCCCTGTAAATCCTATATGTGCAAAGTGCGAATGTGCTGCAACTTTAACAGAAAAAGTAGGGAAGGACTGTGGAACGGAATTTGAGTTTCTCCCAATAAGATCCTCTTTGGGAAACACAGTGCACTTTGCTTGACAAGGCCTTTCATAGGGGTGGTGCACTCTTGCCTTAGGCTGAATGGGAAATGCGTGTATGAATGTACTCGTTACATCACAAATCTTCCTCAAACACTTGCACGCTGGTTTGTGTTACCTCTTACATAGATCCTGAAACTGAGCACAGCCCTGCATTTTATAAGTTGTAACAGCTTCTTTTCAGTGTTTCTCAGTAACACTGCTTTGCTTGCCCTGTAAGGCCTATGTGCGTGAAGTGCGAATGTGCTGCAACTTTCACAGAAACTGTAGGGAAGCACTGTGGAACTGGATTTCAGTTTCTCCCAACGAGATCCTCTTAAGGAAACAGTGCACTCTGCTTGACAAGGCCTTTCATAGGGGTGGTGCACCTGTGACTAAGGCTTAACGGGAAACGCATGTGTGAATGTACTCGTTACAGAAAAAACTTCCTTAAACATTGCACACTGGTTGTGTTCCCTGTTACATAGGGCCTCAAACTGAGAAAAGCCCTGCATTTTGTAAGTTGTAACTGCTTCTTTTCAGTTATTCTCAATAACACTGCTTTGCTTGCCCTGTAAGCCCTATGTGCGTGAAGTGCCAATGCACTTCAACTTTCACAGAAACAGTAGGGAGGCACTGTGGAACTGGACTTACGTTTTGCCCAACGAGATCCTCTTAGGGAAACACAGTGCACGTTGCTTCACAGAGCCTTTCATAGGGGTGGTGCACTCGTGCCTAAGGCTGAATTGGAAACGTTTGTATGAATGTACTCATCACAGCATGAAACTTCCTGAAACACTGGCACACTGGTTTGTATTCCCTGTTACATCGCTCCTGAAACTGCGCAGAGCCCTGCATTTTGTAAGCTGTAACTGCTTCTTTTCACTGTTTCTCAGTAGCACTGCTTTGCTTGCCCTGAACAGCCTATATGCCCAAAGAGCGAATGTGTCGCATTTTTAACAGAAACTGTAGGGACGCACTGTGGGACTCTATTTAATATTCTCACAACAAGATCCTGTTAGTGAAACACTGTGTACTTTGCTTGAGAAAGCCTTTTAATACGGTTGGTGCACTTATGTCTAATACTTACTATGTAACGTGTCTATGAATGTAGTCATTATAGCACAAAACTTCCTGAAACACTTGCAAACTGGTTTGTGCTCCCTGTTACTGACGTCCTGAGACTCACCAAAGATCTCCATATTGCTAGTTGTAGCTGCTTCTTTTCAGTGTTTCCCTGTAACAGTGCTTTGCATTCCCTGACAGGCCTGTTTTCGCGAACAAAGAATGTGTTGCAACTTTAACGGAAACAGTAGGGAAGCACTGAGGAACTCTTCCAATGAGATCTGTTAGGGAAAAACAGCACACTTTGCTTGAGAAGGCCTTTTATATGCGTGGTATCCTTGTGCCAGAGACTTACTGGGATGCACGAGTATGAATATACACAGTAGAGCACAAAACTTCTGAAAAACTTGCACATTGGTTTGTGTTTCCTCTTGCATATATCCTGAAAGTGAGCATAGCCCTCATTTTGTAAGCTGTAGCTGCTTCTTTTCAGTGTTTCCCTATAACACTGCTTTGCTTCCTTGACAGGCCTGTTTGTGCGAACAGTGAATATGTTGCAACTTTGACAGAAACAGTAGGAGAACACCCTGAATCTTGATTTCATTTCTCTCAGCGAGATTGTGTGAGGGTAACAGTGCACTTACCTTGAGAAGGCCTTTTGTACGGGTGGTGCACTTGTGCCTTACAATTACTAGGAAATTCTTGTATGAATCTACTCATTAAAGAAAAAACTTCCTGAAACACTTGCACACTGGTTTGTGTTCCCTATTACATACGTCCTTAAACTGAGCAAGCCCTGCATTTTGTAAGTTGTAGCTGCTTCTTTTCAGTGTTTCCCTTTAACAATGCTTTCCTTTCCTTGACAGGCCTGTATGCAGGAAGAGCGAATGTGTTGCAACTTTAACATAAAAAATAGGGAAACACTGAGGAACTGGATTTCAATTTCTCCCAACGAGATCCTGTTAGGAAAACACAGTGCACTTTGCTTGTGAAGGCCTTTTATACAGTTGGTGCACATGTGCCTGAGACTTACTGGGAAACACGGGTATGTATTTCCTCAGGACAGCACAAAACTTCTGAAACTCTTGCAAACAAGTTTGTGTTCCCTGTTATGTAGATCCTGAAACTGAGCAGAGCCCTACATTTTGTGAGTTGTAACTGCTTCTTTTTAGTGTTTCTCGGTGTCCCTGCTTTGCTTTCCCTGAAAGGCTGATATGCTCAAACAGAGAATGTGTTGAAACTTTAACAGAAACAGTAGGGAAGCACCATGGAACTGGATTTAAGTTTCCCCAAGGAGATCCTGTGGGGAAACACACTGCCCTTAGCTTGATTATTCCTTTTGTATGGGTGGTGTACATGTCCCTGATACTTACTGGGAAACACGGGTAGGAATATACTCAGTACAGCACAAAATTTCTCAAACACTTGCACACTCTTTTGTGTTTCTTGTTATATAGTTCCTGAATCTTAGCAAAGCCCTAGATCATGTAAGTAGCAACTGCTTCTTTTCAGTGTTTCTCAGTGACACCTCTTTGCTTTCCCTGCAAGGCCTATATGCGTGAACAGCGAATGTGTTGCAATTTTAACAGAAACAGTAGGGAAGCACTGTGGAACTGGATTTCATTTTCTTCCAATGAAATCCTGTTTAGGAAACACAATGCACTTTGCCTGAGAAGGCCTTTTATACGTGTGGAGCAGGTGTGCCTAAGGCTTACTGGGAAACACGGATATGAATATAGTCTGTACAGCATAAAACTTCGGAAACACTTGCAGACTGGCTTGTCTTTCTTGTTACATACGTCCTCAAACTGAGCACAGCCCTGCATTTTGTTAGTTGTAACTGCTTCTTTTCAGAGTTTCTCAGTAACACTGCTTTGCTTTCCTTGAAAGGCCTATATGCGCGAACAGCGAATGTGTTGAAACATTAACAGAAACAGTAGGGAAGCACTGTGGAACTGGATTAAAGTCTTTGCAAACGAGATCCTGTCAGGGAAACAGTGCACTCTGTTTCCCTAAGAGGATCTTTTTGGAGGAAACCTAAATCCAGTTCTACAGTGTTTACCTACTGTTTCTGTTAAGGTTGCAACACATTCGCTGTTCGCGCTTATAGACCTTTCAGACAAAGCAAAGCAGTGTTACAGGGAAACACGGAATAGAGGCAGTTACAACTTAAAAATGCAGGGTTTTGCTCAGTTTCAGGAAGTATGTAACAGGGAACACAAACCAGTGTGCAAGTGTTTCAGGAAGTTTCGTGCTGTACAGAGTACATTTATACACGGGTTTCCCTGTAAGTTTTAGGCACAAGTGCATCATGCATATAAAAGGCCTTCTCAATCTAAGACCACTGTGTTCCCCCACAGGACCTCTTTGGGAGAAACTTAATTCCAGTTCCACGGTGCTTCCATACTATTTCTGTTAAAGTTGCAACACATTCGCTGTTCGCACATATACGCCTTTCAGGGAAAGCAAAGCAGTGTCACTGAGAAACACTGAAAGAAACAGTTGCTACTTACATAATGCAGGGCTCTGCTCAGTTTCAGGACCTATGTATTAGGGAAGACAAACCAGTGTGCAAGTGTTTCAGAAGTTTTGTGCTGTACTGATTATATTCATACCCGTGTTTCCCAGTAAGTCTTAGGCACACGTGCACCAACCGTATAAAAGGCCTTCTCAAGCAAAGTGCCCTGTGTTTCCCTAACAGGATCTCGTTGGGAGATACTTAAATCCAGTACCAGTGGGCTTCCCTACTGTTTCTGTTAAAGTTGCCACACATTCTCTGTTTGGGCATATAGGCCTTTCAGGGAAAGCAAAGCAGTGTTACTAAGAAACACTGAAAAGACGGAGTTCCAAGTTCCAAAATGCTGGTCTTCACTCATTTACATGACCTATGTAACAGAGAACACAAACCAGTGTGCAAGTGTTTCAGGAAGTTTTATGCTCTTTTGAGTACATTCATACACGGGTTTCCCAGTAAGTCTTAGGCACAAGTGCACGTCCTATATAAAGCACCTCCTCAAGCAAATTGCGCTGTGTTCCCCTAATAGGATCTCATTGGTTGAAACATACATCCACCTCCACAGTGCTCCCTACTTTTTCTGTTAAAATTTCAACACATTGGCTGTTCAGGGGTATACGGCTTTCAGGAAAGGCAAGGTAGTGTTACAGGGAAACACTGAAAAGAAGCAGTTGAAACTTACAATATGCCAGGCTCTTCCCATTTTCAGCATCTATGCAACAAGTACACAAAACTGTTTGCAAGTATTATGGGAAGTTTTGTGCAGAAATGAACTTCTTCATATACGGGTTTCCAAAAATATCTTATGAACATGTGCACCACCTGTATAAGCGGCACTGTCAAGATAAGTGTACTGTGTTTCCCTAACAAGATCTCTTTGTTAGAAGCTTAAATCCAGTTCCATAGTGCTCCGTACTGTTCCTGCTAAATTTGCAACGCATCCGCTGTTCGTGGATATAGGCCTCTCAGGGATATCAAAGCAGCGTTACTGAGAAACTCTGAAAAGAAGCAGTTACAATAAAAAAAAGCAGGGCTATGCACCGTTTCGGGATCTACGTAATAGGGAACATAAACCAGTATGCACAAAAGAGTAGGCCTTTCAGGGATATCAGAGCAGTGTTACTGTACCTGTACAGTGCTCCCGTTCCCGTCCCCACTGCTGTAGGGCTTACCCGAGATGGCACGCTGCTCTCCAGGCGGCCTCTGCCCTCCCGCACATGCACGGTGCTCATGTTCCCGTCACTAGTGCTCCAGCCTTAGCTGAGTCTGCACTACCCTGTCCAGGGGTCCTCTGCCCCACAGCGCCTGCAGGTGCTCCCGTTCCAGTCCCTAGTGCTCCATGCCTTAGCTTAGTGGGCACAGCCCTGTCCAGGAGGCCTCTGACCCCCGGGGCCTTCCTTGTGCTCCCGTTCCCATCACTCGTGCTTCAGGGCTTAGCTTGTCAGCCGGCCCCTGTCCAGGGAGCCTCTGCCCCCTGGCGCCTGTGGTGTGCTCCTGTTCCCGCCACTAGTGCTCCAGGCCTTAGCTGAGTCAGCACGGCCCTCTCAACGCGACCTCTTTCCCCCGGAGCCTGCGTGGTGCTTCCTTTCCCGCCCCTAGTGCTCCAGGGCTTAGCTGAGTTGGCTCGCCACTATACAGGTGGTTTATGCTCACCTGGCGCCTGCAGTGTGCTCTCTTTCCCGTCTCTAGTGCTCCAGGTCTTAGCTGAGTTGGCTCGCCCCTGTCCATGTGGCCTCTGCCCCACAGCACCTGTGGGTGCTCCCATTCCCGACCCTAGTGCTCCAGGGCTTCGCTGAGTCAGCACGCCCCTGTCCTGTCGGCCTCTGCCTCTCGGGGCCTGTGGGGTGCTCCCGTTCATGTCGCTAGTGCCCCAGGCCATACCTGAGTTGTCAAGCCCCTGTCCAGGTGGCCTGTGCCCCCCGGCGCCTGAGAGGTGCTCCCGTTCCCGTCCCTCGTACTCCAGCACTTACCTCCATAGGAAGGCACCAGTCCAGGTGGCCTCGGCCCTCCGGCTACTGTGCGGTGCTCTCGTTCCAGTCCCTAGTGCCCTAGGGCTTAGCTGAGTCGGCATGCCCCTATCCAGGCAGCCTATGTCCCCCAGCGCCTATGGGGTGCTCCCGTTCCCGTCCCTAGTGCTCCAGGGCTTCGCTGAGTCGGCACACCCCTGTCCAGGCGGCCTCTTGTGCCCGGCGCCTTCAGGATGCTCCCGATCCTGTCCCTAGTGCTCCAGGGCTTAGCTGAGTCGGCACGCCCCTGTCCAGGCAGCCTCTGGCCCCCGGAACCTGTGGGGTGCTCCCGTCCCCATCCCCAGTGCTCCCGGGATTAGCTCAGTCGTCTCGCACCTGTCCAGGTGGCCTCTGCCTCTTGGGTCCTGTGGGGTGCTCCCGTTCGTGTCGCTAGTGATCCAGGCCATACCTGAGTCAGCACGCCCCTGTCCAGGTGGCCTGTGGCCTCTGGCGCCTGCGAGGTGTTCCCGTGCCCTTCTCTATGCTACAAGGCTTAGCTGAGTTGGCACACCACAGTCCAGGTGGCCTTTGCCCATCTGCGCCTGTGATGAGCTCACGTTCCCATCCCTAGTGCTCCAGGGCTTAGCTGAAATGGCACGCCCCTATCCAGGTGGCCTGTGCCCCCCGGCGCCTATGACGTGCTCCCCTGCCAGTCCCTAGTGCTCCGTCACTTGCCTTGGGAGGCACGCCCCAGTCCAGGCGGCTTCTGCCCCCCAGTGCCTGTAGGGTGCTCCTGTTCCCGTCCCTAGTGCTCGAGGGCTTACCTGAGTCAGCACGCCCCTGTTCAGCCGGCCTCTGCCCCCGGCACCTGCAGGGTACTCCTGTTCCCATTCCTAGTGCTCCAGGGCTTAGCTCAGTCAGCACGCCCATGTCCAGGCGTCCTCTTGCCCCCAGAGGCTGCAGGGTTCTCCTGTTCACGGCCCTAGTGCTCCAGGGCATAGCTGAGTTGGCACGCTCCTCTCCAGGTGGCCTCTGGCTCCCCGGGCCTGCGGGGTGCTCCCGTTCCTGTCCCTAGTGCTCCGGGGCTTAGCTGAGTCAACATGTCCCTGTCCAGGCGTCCTCTGCTCCCTGGCAACTGCGTGGTGTTCCATTCCCGTCACTAGTGCTCCAGTGATTAGCTGAGTCAGCACGGCCCTCTCAAGGCGGCCTCTGGCCCCTGGAGCATGAGGGGTGCTCCCGTTCCTGTCCCTAGTGCTCCATGGCTTAGCTGAGTCGGCAGGTCCCTGTCCAGGTGGCCTCGGCCCCCACGGCACCTGCGGGGTGCTCCCATTCCCGGCACTAGTGCTCCAGGGCTTAGCTGAGTCAGCACACGCCTGTCCAGGTGGCCTCTGGCCCCCTAAGCCTTTGGGGTGCTCCCGTTCCCGTTCCCGTCCCTAGTGCTCCAGGTCTTAGCTCAGTCACCACGCCTGTGTCCAGGTGGCCTCTCACCCTTGGAGACTGCAGTGTTCTCCAGTTCACGGCATTAGTGCTCCATGGCATAGCTGAGTTGGCATGCTCCTCTCCACGTGGCCTCTGGCCCCCGGAGCCTGCGGGGTGCTCCTGTTCCTGTCCCTAGTGCTCCAGGGGTTAGCTGATTTGGCACGTCCCTGTCCAGGCGGCCTCTGCCACCTGGCGCCTGCAAGGTGATCCCATTCCCATTCCTAGTGCTCCAGGGCTTAGCTGAGTCGGCAGCTCCCTGTCCTGGTGGCTTCGGCCCCCACAGCGCCTGCGGGGTGCTCCCGTTCCTGGCCCTAGTGCTTCAGGACTTACCTGAGTCGGCATGCCCCTGTCCAGGCGGCCTCTGTCCCCCGGGGCCTGCGAGGTGCTCCCGTTCCTGTCCCTAGTGCTCCAGGGGTTAGCTGATTCCGCATGTCCCTGTCCAGGCAGCCTCTGCCACCTGGCGCCTGCAAGGTGATCCCTTTCCCGTTCCTAGTGCTCCAGGGCTTAGCTGAGTCGGCACACCCCTATCCAGGAGGCCTCTGCCCCCAGCGCCTGCAGGGACCTCCTGTTCCCGTCACTAGTGCTCCAGGTCTTACCTGAGACAGCACTCCCCTGTCCAGGCGGCCTCTCGCCCCCAGAGCCTGTGGGGTTCTCCCGTTCATGTCCCTAGTGCTCTAAGGCATAGATGAGATGGCACATCCCTATCCTGGCGGCCTCTGCCCTCCGCTGTGGGGTTCTACCATTCCCGTCGTTAGTGCTCCAGGGATTCGCTGAGTCACCACGGCCCTCTCAAGGCGGCCTCTGGACCCCGGAGCCTGCGGGGTGCTCCAGTTCCCGTCGCTGGTGCTCCAGGGCTTAGCTGAGTCAGCACACCCGTCAAGGCAGCCTCTGCCCCCTGGAGCCTTCAAGGTGATCCCGTTCCTGTTCCTAGTGCTCCAGGGCTAAGCTGAGTCAGCATGCCCCTGTCCAGGTGGCCTCTGCACCCTGGAGCTTGCAGGTTCCTCCCTTTCCCGTCCCTAGTGCTCCAGGGCTTACCTGAGTCGGCACGCACCTATCAATGCGGCCTCTGCACCCAGGCGCCTGCGGGGTGCTCACGTTCCCATCACTAGTGCTCCAGGCTTAGCTGAGTCTGCACTACCCTGTCCAGGGGTCCTCTGGCCCGCGGAGCCTGCATGGTGCTCCCATTCCCGTCCCTAGTGCTCCAGGGCTTAGCTGAGCCGGAACACCTCTCTCCAGGCAGCTTTGGCCCCCTGGCGCCTGCGGGGTGCTCCCATTCCCGTCCCAAGTGCTCCAGGGCTGATCTGAGTTGGCACCCCCCTGTCCAGGTGGCCTCAGACCCCGGCGACTGTGGGGTGCTGCCTTTCCTGTCCCTAGTGCTCCAGGGTTTAGCTGAGTCAGAACAGCCCTGTCCAGTCGGCCTCTGCCCCTCAGGTCCTGCGGGTGCTCCCGTTCCCATCCCTAGTGCTCTAGTCCTTATCTGAGTCTGCATGCCCCTGTCAAGGCGGCCTCTACCCCCAGTGCCTGTGGGGTGCTCCCGTTCCCGTTCCTAGTGCTCCAGGGCTTCACTGAGTCAGCACGCCCCTGTCCAGGCACCCTCTGCCCCCCGGCACCTGCGGGGTGCTCCCGTTACCATCCCTAGGACTCCAGGCCTTAGCTGATGAATAAATACCATAACCATATAATTTTTTCTGAACAGAATTCAACTCAGTACCCATATATACAGTATTTGTGTCATTTCAGCATACTTCTTTTATGAGTATTTCTCTGTTAAAGAAAAAACCTTTTTTGATGGTTCAGTAGTTATCTTTGACTATAATAAAGCCAGTTTAAATACTGTGGAAAGAATTGAGCTGCTGAGGATCAGACCTTGTATTGGAACTGATGGGCAGCAATAGTTAATGTGGTACCTGGGAACCAGCTCCTGTTTCTGTGATCTCTAATATCCTTCAGAAACAAAACTTGAGGTAGAGATTGTATGTTTGTAAGTTGTTAGGATAATCAGCATTTCATATACCCCATAACATAAAAGCTAGCATCCCAATCTCAACCTTCCATAGAGAGAAAAGGATACTCTATCATTTCCTAGACTATTCCCAATTTGAGTTCTTTCCTACTACTGTGTAATTGAAAGTGGTGAAATGTAGAGGAAACATTATTGGGAAAGAATAATCACATTTCTATAGTCTTTGACTTTTATACAAGAAAGTACTCTGGTTTTCTCCTAGCAACTCTTGGATTTATCTCACTGTGATCACTAAGATCCCAGACTTCACAAAATTACTTGGTGCTTGCATTCCTCTCTTATATCCATTATCTGAGGCTTATAGGCAAATAGAATTTTCTAAACCCTATATTAGGGAAAAGCCAGAAGCTTACCATATGGCTCTGGAAGGAAACATAAACATTAAGTTCTAGAACAGTTGTAACTCCAGAATTTGGATGCCTCAATGAACCTGAAATACTCTATCAAAATTTAGTTAATGCCCTGTGGAAAAATGAATCAAGGACTTGATATGACTGAAGAAAAGTTGAGTTACCTGTTTTGTCAGGATTTTAATGCTAAGTGATAATAGTACCAAAACTCACACCAGAGGAAGCTTAAATGTCAGTAATCTGTGCCGCGTATTGCCTCTTCTAGAAAGTAAGGTAAAGTTGTGTGCCTTATTTACCTTTAATCCTCCATAAAACATCTCAAATTGCTTTCGGAGCACAGCTGTTTCTTTTCCTTTTATAATCTTACTCT
>PVLD010025560.1:0-23550 GCA_004027595.1 Dinomys branickii
AAATGGGCATCTGAGATGAATACACAATTCTCAGACAAAGAAATACAAATGGCAAATAAATATATGAGAAAATGTTCCACATCCTTAGTCATTCGAGAAATGCAAATAAAAACAACATCGAGATTTCATCTCACCCCAGTAAGACTGGCCAGTATGAGAAAGTCATCCAATAACAGATGCTGGCGAGGCTGTGGAGAAAAAGGGACTCTTTTACACTGCTGGTGGGAATGCAGGCTAGCGCAACCACTGTGGAGAGCCGTTTGGAGATTTCTCAGCAAACTAGGTCTAGAGGTTCCATTCAAACCAGCTATTCCTCTTCTGGGTATTTTCCCAGAAGATCTGAGAACATCGTATCAGTCTGATATATGTGCACCCATGTTTATAGCAGCACAATTTGTAATAGCTAAAATGTGGAAGCAACCCAAGTGCCCATCCACAGAAGACTGGATTAAAAAATTGTGGCATTTTTATATAATGGAATATTATTCAGCTAGAAAGAAAGATAGTTTTGGGGACTTTGTAGGCAAGTGGTCAAAACTGGAGTCCATACTCATAAGTGAAATAAATCAGCGATACATATGCAGGCAACGTATTGTATCACTGGTGTAAGAACCCGAGCGTGGGAATATAAACTAAGAGACATGAAGGAAATCTGTTCAAAAACAAAGAACAGATGGGACGAGGGAAAGGAGAAAAGAAAGAGACAGAAATGTATGTATGTATATATGAATATACATATAAGCAGGAGAGCTAACATGGTTCTACTATTGTATTATATCACTTAATGCTAAGGAATAATCGATGACGGGTTATTTGATCAATCTTGTATATCTGTATTTGTTATCCTGAACACACACTCTGAAGATATCAATATGCAAAGCAGGAACTATTGGTGGTTTTTTTTGTTGTTGTTGTTATTGTTGTTGTTTGCCTGTTTTGTTTTTTGTCTTTGGATTTTTGGTTTTTGTGTTTTTTCTGTTGTTGAGAGAATTGTCTGACTAATTTTGCATGTCTGTATATGGGTTCATATATTTACACTTCGAAGATATCAATGGATAAAGCACTAACCACAGTTGAGACCATGTCACGTTGTCTATAGATCAGTTGTGATTGTAGTATTTTTTATGCTAATTGGTGTCTGTTTGTTCATATGTTTTTGTACTTTTATATTTTTTAAATTAAAAAAAAAGGATCATGTCATTTGTGAATAAGGATAGTTTGTTTGACTTATTTCTGTATTATACTTTTTATTTCTTTCTCTTTCCTGGTTGCTTTAGCTCAAATTTCAAGTACTATCTTGAACAACCATGATGATAATAGATATCCTTGTCTTACTCCTAATTTTAGAGGGAAAGCTTTCAGCTTTTGTTTATTTAATATGATGTTAAAAGCAGATTTGTCACAGTGGCTTTTATCAAACTTAGATAAGTTCTTTTATGACTACTTTTCAGGGTTTTTAATCATGAATGGATGTTGAGGTTTGTCAAAGAATCTTTCTATGTTTATTGGGAGGATGATGTAATCTTTATCCTTTCTTCTGCTTGTTTGATGTGCTGCATTTATTTATTACTGTTGGTTGAGCCATCCTTACATCCTTGGGTTGAGCCTCACTTGGTCATGATGTATGATTTTTATAATGACTTGTTTCATTCTACTTGCCAGTATCTAGTTGAGGATTTTTCCATCTATATCCAGTTCAAGAGCTTGGCTTCAGTTTTCTTTTTTAGTAAACTTTGCCTAGTTTGGGAATGAAAGTAATGCTAGCTTTCTTGTATGATTTTAGCAGCACTCCTTTCCCTGCAATTTCCTTAACAGTCTTGAGAAGTATTTGCCTTAGATCTGACATTCTTGTGTAATTTAGTGGCCAGTTTACACAGTTCTGCAGTTCTCTTGGTTGGTAGGTTTTTATCACTTCCTCAACATCATTGAACTATTCATAGATTTTACATTTTCTTGGTTCCATTTGTGAAATTCATATGTATCTAAGAATCTATCCATTTATTCTGCATTCTCCAATTTACTAGAGTACAGGATTTTAAAATAGTTACTAGTAACATTCTGGTTTATAGCAGTATCCAGTATAATCTCATTTTGCACCTCTGATTACATTGGTTTGGCCCTTTTTGTTCCTTTTCTGGTACAACTGACTAAAGATTTGTCTTTTTTTTTATGCTTTCAAAGAAGTAGGTCTTTATTGTACTGATTCTTGGTATAGCTTTTTTATTGTTTGGTTGTTTTTGTCTTGATTGCCTTAATTTCCACTCTAGTCTTTATCATTTTATTCCTTGTACTAGCTTTGGATTTGGATGGTTCTTGTTTCTCTAGGTCCTTAAGGTTCATCATGAATGTTGTTTATTGTGTCTCACTCTATTTTTCTGATGGAGGTATTTGCAGCTATACACTCCCCTACAGAAATGCTCTCATTGTGTCCCATAGGTTTAGTATTCTGTACTAGCATTGCCTTTTAATTCCAGACGTTAATTTCTTCCTTGATTTCTTGTGTAATGCATTCATTATTCAAGAATGTATTTTTAATCTCCATATGTTTGCATAATTTCCAGGGTTTCTTTTGCCATTGATTTCTAGTGTCGTTGCACTGTGATATGACAATGTGCATAGAATAATGTTTATACTTTTGCATTTATTTAAGCATACTTTATGTGATGGAATGTGGTCTGTTTTGGAGAAAGTTCTAGGGGCTGCTGAGAATGATGTATATTCTGTTCTAAGTTGGAATACCCTTAGATACTCATTAGCTCTTTACTTCTAAGGTGTGATTGAACTCTGATATTTTTTGTTGAGTTTTTTTTGTCTACTTGTCTCTTTATTTATAACAAAGAGGTATTGTGATTCTCCAGTAAAATTATATTAATGCTTGTACGATAGTTTATGTTTTGTAGTGCAGGTTTCTCTAGAATATCCCATGTCTTTTTCTCTGACATCTTTTTGGTGTCCTAATTTCTCCCCATGATTAAAACTATGTGCTGAGTTCTACACTCAATCTTAGCCAGAAGGCCAAGAAGCTATATGTGCTGAGTTCTATGAGTGAATTACATCAACCCTAAAGTAAGTGGAAAGGGTGGTCAAATTTCAACTTCCATAAAATATACCACATTCAGTTAGTGTTAAGGGAATACTCTATTTATTTTATTTTTTTATTTATTTATTTATTTTTTTTTTTTTTGCGGTACTGGGGATTGAACTCAGGACCTTGTGCTTGCCAGGCAAGCACTTATTCCACTGAGCTATATCCCCAGCCCTATGGGAATACTCTAATACAATGATGGGAACCTTTTAGAGTTTTTGATGATACAATAGCCCACTGTAGCACAGGTGCCATATGTTAGCCATCTCTGTACTAGTATTTAAAATATACCTTTATAAATTCTTATTGAAATCATGTCATCTTATTTTTGTCTTAGATCAATTTCTGAAAAGAATAGGTATTGACACATTCTCTCACATTTTAATTAAGTTTTCCTCTTTTAAATTGTTATGGATAAAAATTCCAGGCTTGTTACAATTTTTTAATATCTTTAATTCAGTCTTAGTAGTCAGGATATCTTTTTATACAAAATATGATCTAAAATTAGATTCCTTAGATTTGTATTTTCATACTGAAGATCTTATAACAAACTAAATTTGTGAACCTCAGTTTCTTTATATGCAAAGTATTAATATAGAGCATTTCCATGTAATAGCTTTATAGGGTGTGCAATGTACTTAGGGTATTCCACAGGGTTGAAGTGAAAATTAAACAATGTACCTATAAGGTACTATTAGAATTATTGACATGTAGGATTCAAGTGAATGTGAGACAAAGCCATGTAGTGCAGAGTTTAATCCACCGGTTTTTATTTTGACCACTAATGTTAGGAATGATTTTAACCTATCAAGAGTCACACTAAGCGGTCAAAAACTAAAGCTTTCACTCTAAAATAAGGAACAAGACAAGAATGTCCACTATCACCACATCTATTCAATTTAGTTCTAGAAATATTAACCAGAGCAATTAGACAAGAGAAAGAAATAACAGGAATATGATGAGGAAAGGAAGAGAAAGGAGATGTAAGAGGGTATTAAAAATTGGAAAAATATCCCTTGCTGATGGGTGGGAAGAACGAACATAATAATAATGGCTATACTCTCAAAATTGCTATACAAATTTAATGCAACCTCAATCAAATTACTAATACCATATCTCACAAGTTTAGAAAAGACAATCCTAAAATTCATTTGCAACCAAAAGAGACTTAGAATAGCAAAAACTATTCTGGGCAGCAAAGGTAAGGCATGGGGCATCACAATTCTTGACTTGAAATGATACAACAGAGGTACTGTAATAACAACAGCATGGTACTGGGAAAAAACCAAAACAAGACCCTAGGATCAATGGAATACATTACAAGAAGCAGAAACAACTCCAAACACAGCCAGCCATCTTATCTTAGACAAAGGGTCTAAACATCTACACTGGAAGAAAGACAGCCTCTTTAATAAATGGTGCTGGGAAAACTGGTTCTCCACATGCTGAAGACCAAAACTAGACCCATGTCTCTCACTCTGCGCTAAACTAAAACAAAAATGGATCAAGTATCTAAAATTAAAGAGAAACACTTAATCTGCTGGAAGAGAAAATAACATAGGTATTGGCAAAGACTTGATTTACAAAACCCCAACTGCACAGGAGATACCACAAAATTGGTAATTTTTCAGATTTTTTTGCACACTCAGTATAATTGCTGTGCGATCTTTCCCAATTGCTCCATTTAACAACAGTTTATTCTTTTTCACTGAGTAAAAGACCACAGTATTGCTGTACTATCATTTAACTAGTGCCCTGTGGAAAGACGTCTGGGTGATTTCCAGTTGGGGGCTATTATGAATGAAGCTGTTGGAGCAATTGTGTGTAGTTCTCTCAGCGGACTTATATTTTCATTTTTCTCAGAAACACACTCAGTAGGCTTTATAAAAACAAGTTTATTTTTATAGAAGCTGCCGTACTCTTGCAGAGTAGCTTTGTCATTTTACATTTCCACAAACAATATATGAATGTACCTTGATATTCTTGCCAACTCTTGTTGGTATTTCAATATTTTTTTACATGTTTGCATAGTTATAGAATGCTACCTAATTTCAATTGTTATTTATATAATAATGGAAAATTATACTGATCTTCTCTTAGCTTTTTTTTTGCCATTTGTATGTTCTTCTCCATAAAGTATCTACTCAAATATTTCACCCTTTTTCAAATTTGATTATTTGGCATTCAGGAATTCTAAGAGTCCTTTATATGTTCTACAAACAAGACTTCTTTGAGTATGTGGTTTGCAAATATTTTCTACTACTCTTTCTTCTTCTTTGCAGAATCTTTTGCAGAAAAACTCCTAAGCTTTGATGAAGACTAATTTAGCAATATTTTCTTGTCTTGATTGTACTTTCGTTTTTAAGTCTAAGAACTTTTCCCTGCCCCATGTTTGAAGGTTTTCTTTTATACGTAGTAAGTATTTACTGTTTTGTTTTGATTGAGACTGGGTATCACTCTGTAGTTCGGGCTGTCCTTCAACTCACCATATAGCCCAGGCTGGCCTCAAACTTGTGGCTATTCTCCTGCCTCAGCCTCCCAAGTGCTGGGTTTACAGGTGTGTGCCAACCACCCCCCACCCCCGTTTGCAGTTTTATATCCAAGTTCATTATTCATTTTGAATTAATTTTGTATAGGATGAGAAGTTTTGGCTGAAGTTAAATTCTATTTTGTTTATGCCAGGAATATACTTATACTTAAGGAATATATAGAAAAATTTTCATAATTGTACAGCTTCATAGCTTTTCACAAACTAAGCACATGCACATTAACCAGCACCCATTGAAGAAGTAGAGTAAACTAGGCATGGAGGAACACACTTGCTATCTGAGAATTCTGGGAAGCTGAGGCAGGAGGATCCCAGGACTGCTTCTCTTAGCATATTTATTTGCCTTCTGTATGTTCTCATCAATGGTTATTCTACTCACTTATTTTACCCTGTCTGATCCCAGTTTGGACAATTTAGCAAGACCCTGTCCCCAGACCACGAGATGTGGATATAACTCAGTGTGAATGACTTGGGTTCATTCCTCAGCACTAAAGAAAAAAGTAGAGCAAACAAACTTCCTATGTTCCCTTCAAATTTTACTGAGAAGGTTGTCTTCCCATTTGAAGACTGTGTGACTGGACTATATCATATATTACTTTTTCTCTAGTTTCTTTCAACCTTGTGCCTAAGATCCACCCATAATATCATGTGCAGTTCTAGGTTGTTCATGGTATGATCGTGGAGTGAGTGCTTTCTGACTCATGTTCCCATTTGCATGCTGAGATATATGTGGGTTGTTTTCAACTTCAAATGGTGATGAAGAGTGCTGCTGTGATGACTCATAGATACATTTTGATGAACAGTCGTGACCATCGCTATTGTGTACATACCTAAGTGTAGAATTGTTTGGCCATAACTAGACCTATCTATTTCCCTTTAGTAGGCATTGCTAAAGAGTTTCAATTAAAAAGTTCTAATTGTTTCATCTCCTTGCCTACACTTGGTATTCTCAAACATTTTCCTTTTAGCCAATGTTGTAGTCATGCATCCTATTGCCATCAAAGTCTTTTTAGAACTCTCTTGGGAAGCTTGAAATTATTTTAATATTAAAAGTTTAAAATCGCTTTTAAAATTTCCATGCATCCTTCCCGAATAACTCAAACATTAACCTACACACAGTGCAACATACATATTTTGTGATATGTTTGTAAGTAGATTTCAGACAATGCTCCTGTACTCTAAATATGTCAGTATTTATTTCCTAAAGATAAGAACTTCCTTTACATAATCAGATGTACAATAATTAAGATTTAAAGCATTAACATGAGTATTGTGTTATCTTACCTACAAACTGTATTCAGATTTTATGAACTGTGTGCAATTGTTGTGCGTAGCCCAAATCTACAAGTATTTGAAAAGCTGACCCACACCCACTGCTGCTCCCCTGATACTACTGGTCCTATTTCTGAAACATGTCATGCTCTTTTTCAGTCTTACGGGCTCCACACTGACTGGTGCTTCTACCTGGAAATGTCTTTCTCTTCATATCCCAGAGTTATCTCCATCTAGTCATTTAAATCTTCCCTTAAACCTTCTCTCTTCAGGCAGATCTTCCCTGATCATTGACAAAAGCAGCCATTCTCTTCCAGTTTCCTGTTCTAATTTTATGCATACTGCTTTTTACTAGCTGATTTTCTGTTTGTTGATGTATCATCTCCCTCTACTGGAATGAAAACTCCCACAGAGAAAGGAACTTGGCATTCCTGTTTTTTGCTATATTCCATCACACAAGGTAATGCTAAATGGAGGGTAGGCAGTCACTATAAATGTGTCATCAAATGCATGAACCGAGAGATGTTATCAATGGATAGCGCATCCTAAATCCTTCCCGGGTATTATTCTATTCCTTCATGGTTGCCTGAAATGCTTACATTTACTAGATTTAACATGATCAAGAACCGGTAATAAAATGTTCTCCAGGAACAAGTAAATGTGATACAGAAGAAGGCTGTACTAGGATATCCACAAGACTACAGGATGTTAAACACTGGACAGTGGATATTGGTCCAGGCCATCGGCTATGGCAACAGTGTGAAATTACAACACTATAGAGAGCATAGGTAAAGTGATATACAAGTCTGAAGCTAAGGTAAGCACAGTTTGCTCTCTCTCATCTCTCATGGAAGTCAAGCCTACTCTACGAAGCTGTGTGTGCTAGCGCAGGCCTGTGATCCCGGGACTTTGGCAGGCTCAGAGAAGAGGATTCTAAGTCTGAATGTGGCTTGGGCAAACACACAACTTGGTGAGACCCTGTCTCAAAATCAGTCAATATTTTCCATATCGTTGAATTTTAAAATCTTAAACAGCAGCAATTGTTTTCCTGATTTTTGACTTACTGGTTTTCAGTCAGCTTTTTTTACTTCTTGTTTTAAACTCTATCAAATTTTCCAGAATGTTACATTCAATTACTTTGATCTCATGCTGAAGAATCAAAGTTTGCTGCTCAATTACAGTTGTGAAGGGATATTTCCAGGGTCATGTGATGATCTAATCATGTATAGTTGTACCTGTGTACCACTGTGATACTAGTTCAGTTGGTCTTTGAGTGCAGGAAACCCCTGTCTTCATGATCACTCTACAAAAGTCCGAAGGGCTAAGTGCCTGTCTCCATTAAACAGCAACCTGGAAATCAGATCCACAGGGAGGTTACCTCATTAGTGAGGCTCTTGTTGAAATTGCTGGAGTATTTTGGGTATTACTTTTGATGATTAGCACCTGGAGTCAAAGTTGCCGGGGTTAGTAATGTATTTGCCCCGTTGCTTGCCCAGAAGGCACACTGTCTGACCTAGGAAGCAGTCTCCCTGCCCTACTTTTTTTTCCTTAGAATGTGAAGCCCCGCACCACCTGCTGCTTCACTCTTCTCAGTTCTTACACATGACAGAATCGTCCAGGGAGCGTTCTGACTTCTAGTGTGCAGTAAGACCCAGGGGTTTTCATTCTCAACGTTCCTGCAGTGATTCTTATAATGTTGAGAAATATTTAAGTGTTAATATACACTTATGGTTGTCTGATTCTTTAAGTGACATATAAAAAATGTATCAGAGGGGAAAGGGGTTCATCTCTCTGTATAATCTGTCCTGAGCATTTTAGCTTCAGATTGGCACCTTTTATGTGCTAATTAGACTGTGGCTGTCAGCCATATAATCAGTCACAACCTCACTGAAGAGTATTTCATTTACTCTGGGATCAAAAAGGGCTCCAGCTACTGAAAGGGACAAATCAGCAAGGGCAATAGAAAGAGCAATGAAATTAAGAAATGACAAAAGTTTAGAAGTTTCCCTGTGGCCAAATCTCGGTTTAGAGATAACACAGGAAATAAGTATTCAGAAGTAGCTTTATAAGTAAATTTTGGGGGGAACTGGAAAAGCAGAGAAGGAGAGAAGTCCTGACACATCAGGGTTTTCGCTGTTGTATTTATTTTTCTCTCAGCTTCCATTTTTACCTATCGCGTCTAAAGTTTTCTACCCTCTGTACCTCATCTTCACCAACATGACAAATGTTTTTCTGTGAGACCTCAGTATGCACTGGAGGTGGATATTTCTAAAAGGCTGTGAGAACTGCACGAGGAAACACCTATGTCAGGCTAGGCCTTTTGGTAAAATGAGGTAATGAAAACTGCTCTCTGCTGGCTCACATTGTAAAGAAGTCAGGAAGCAGGGTTGTTAGAAGCCCAGACTCCACGAATCCTTCCTGGTGGAGAGAAGTTTGCACCCACCTCCACCCTTCTTCCTGAGACCACAGTGCCATTGCTCTGTCACAGGTTTGGAAGGTTAGCACGTTTGGAGACGATGATGGTTATATGTTAAGCAAAGCTGGGGAAATGTATTAAAGAGAGGAGAGCTCCGGGGATAAAACTGAGTTCTAGCTTCTTGACGCTGATCTATTCTTCATCCGGTGTAGATTTCTATTTTCTGTGAAAATAACAAGTTGAACAGGGTAAGGGTGGGAGCTGGCAGTCCCAGGGCACATTTTACTTGGCTTTCAGAATGTTTCTTTCTTGTTTTTTTATTTGTCTCCTCTCCTTCTTTCAAACCACCACTTTTGTTTTCCTCCATCAAATGTGAACACAAACCTACATACTGGATTGTTTAAATGCTGCAAGGACATGGAGAGGGATGGTGGTCCCGGGTGTGGCTTACATGTGGCACCTGGCTCACAGGAGCAGGTCTGCATCCAGCTCTGCATAATTTCCACGTCTCCCCACTGGCTCCCGATGCCAAAGCTGACTCTCAGCTTCTCTTTGCCACTATGATGTTTTTGTCTGGCCTAGAGAAATTCTAATTCTCTACTCATGCCTCTGTTGAAACGTGGAAATGGAAGGTAAGCTGTGAAGTGTACACTTAAAAGAGGAGAGGTGAGAGTTATTGCGTGTTCTACTGCAACAGAAGGACCATTCTGATTGCCCTCTTCTCTAATGGGATCATTTCCACATGCTTTCTTTAAAATGAGTGAATGTTATAAGTACTTCACGTTTATCATTTCCTTTCAGTGTGCATTAGCTATGTATGGTGTCCTTTTAAAGAATGACGTGAATCTCATGAGTCAGTATGAACAAATTCCTTTTGAACTTCTCTGCCTATTAGCATGCAGGATGGCTCGATTTCTTTCGTGTTGTGCTGCTTTATATACTTTTAAACGAACATTCTTGGCATCTTGTTCTGTTCTTGTATTCTTTGCCTTTGCTTCTATTCTTTAACAGAGTAGGCAAAGAAATATGTGCTAAGGTATTTAACTTCCAATTGAAACCAAATGGGAACTAAACTCTAGATGCTATACTTTTAATCTACCAAATTCTACCTCATATTTGTTTTTTCCAACAGGGTCTTGCTATAATATCCTTGAACTCACTATGTAGCCCAGATTGGCCTCAAACCTGGAGAAATCCTCTTGCTCAAGCCTCTTGGGTACTGGGATTACAGGGATACACTACCATGGCCAGCTTCTACCAAATATCTATTTCTCATCAACAAAATCATTCATTCAGTAGACATTGACAGTGTCTGCTGTAGTGCAGGATTTGTGTTCACTTCGCTTTCCTGGCTTCTGTTCCTTCCCACAATGTTCCTTTTACTTTTCAGCCTTGCACTGTTTGTTGTTATGTGACTCCTTGATGATGACCATTCTTTCTCGGTAAGATGGAATTTCAATGTTGTTTTTATTTGTATTTCTCTACTTGGCAGTGATGTTTCAGTATTTTTCTAATGTTCGTTACACGTTTTCCTTCTGCTTTGCATGTCTCCAAGCAATTTTGAGGATTTTCTTTCTCTGTTCGCTCCTCAATGTCAGTCACCCCCAGAATATTCTTTTCTTTCCTTGTTCCATGTTCTCCCCACAGAAAGATAGTGACTCCAGGTAGCAGCTGGGCTGAGCTCTGAACAGACAGCACAGTGTCTGCAATTCAAGGGTCCACAAACTGCAGTTTGCTGTCTTCTCACATTCCCATTCAGGAAATGTTGTTTTTCTCTTTCGTCTTTTCTGTCTCCTTTTCCATCACCTTAAACTCCCTGCTCTTCTTTACCACCCACATCCAATCGGCAGCTAGAAGCTGCTAATTCTAATAATTCTCTCATATTTGTTCTGAGTCCATCTTTTCCTCATTATTTCCTCTGCATCTGCTTGGTTCAGGGTTCAATTATCTCGGCTTGTGTTGTTTAAACTTCTGACACACCACCCTGCCTTCTATTCTCTCATGCCTCTGTTTCAATAATATACAAGTGGCTTACATAGGTGAGGTTGATTGTATAACTAGTGTACATTATTTTAAACTATTTATCAATTATATTAATATATATTAATTATATATTTCATTTCCCATACCAGTTTATCAGAGATAATGACGAGACAGAAGTCCCCTTTTTTAGTGTGCTTAATTTCCTAAGCATACCCTTCTTAGTCGAGTGGTAGATTTGGGCATATCTAATTTCATAACAGAGCACTGATTCTTTTTCTGCATATAAATTCACACATATACAACGTGTTTTTAATTAAAAGTTTAGAGAACATAGTTCTTGCATGTTATATGACATTTATTGAGGAGCTATTTTCTCAAATGGTATTATCATTTAGAAATGTGTTTCTATTCACTAACCCACAGCAAATTAGAATGTATGCCATAGTTTGGTTATGCAGAACAAAGAATGAGGATCAAAAAACCATAAAAATTAGAATAAATATATTTTTGATGTATATTTTTTGTTTCTTCTGTTCTGAAAAATCTCTGCTACTCATCTAAGGATACATAAAGTAACTGGTTCTACTCTTATAATGCTGATAGAGGTTTTGGAATCTGAGCATCTAGGGAAGAACTTAGCATCATCTAACATGTGCAAGCCACTGCCTGTAGGCAGAATGGTAATTTTGCCAACTACAAAGATACACAGTCTTTCTCAAGGGTAGAAACATATATATATAGTGCTGAGAAAATACCAAACCAAACTAACTTTTGGCAAACATAAGATATAGTGGTACTTCCTCCTGAGTAAGTACTTCATAGTTTTCTTGCATTTTATTGATCATAATATATTCTTTTTTGGACTCTCTGCTCCTATATTAATTAGACTCAGCAACTTGTATTTTAGCCCAAATTGTCCACTCCAATCAATCATTTCTGAGCAGTCTAAAATTCTGGCTCTATGCTCTGTATGACGGCTTGATTCTTAAATTCTTCTATTTATTTATGTTTTTCTCCTACTCACCAACTGAGCTTTTCTGATATTTCTAGCCTAATGTATGAAGCCCATCTTAATTTATTCAACCCATTATTCTTCCTAAGATGTTTTTGCTGGGTCTCATCTAGAGAAATGTCACTTCCCCCTTCCCAAGCCCTGTCTCTTTCTTCTTGGATGGGCTTCTTTATAGACCGCTTCCTCTGTGGTCGTTTTTCCCTTTTTGCACTTCCTTCCTCTGTTGTTTCCTGAGCACACGGTATCTGTCCATGACACAGATGAAAGCTTCAGGTAGTCATTTATTCTCATGGCTGGCTGTCGGTACAGCAGTTCCTTTATATTTTTTGTATACCACTTATGGTTAAATGCGTAGGAATGAGATTTAATAATTCAGAAGATTCATTTGTGGGCTAGGCAGAGGGAAGTGAATCATTCACCAGGGGCAAGAATCACAGTAGTTGCTCAGAGGAAAGGTACATAGTAAGGACCTCTGTCTAATGCAAAATCTCTTAAATAAGAAGGCCTGGGTGAAATCCCAGTTTTAGAGGGCACAAATGTTTCTAAGGCCAAAATTCATTCTTGTAGTAATTCATGACCCTACTTAAACCAACTCAGCCAAACGTGCCCAACGTAATCCCTGTCTTACCATATTCTGGTTTATGAGTTCTTTGCATTAGAATTTCTAAATGACTGACATGGCATCAACTATAATATATTAGCAATTTTCCATGTTGTAATTATTTCAGTGATCATGGAATAGCAAGGCATTTATAAAGACAAAACCCACAATGAAAATCACAAGATTTCATGAAAATGAAGTTTACTCTGCTAGGACCCTCCCTAAAGGCCCTTCCCAGGAGGCAGAGCTGCTGGAGTTAAGAAGATGTAAGGTTCTCATCAGCCACTGCCCTTTTATCCTCCAGCTTACACCACCATTCTTAAAAGAACTTACACTGAAAGTGATGCAATCCTGTGCAAGGGCATGTTTAATGCATGAAGTTTTCTTTGTTCTTGGATCCATATGGAGAACCGTGAAGACCATATGCTCTTCCCTGGAGAGATGCCGGAGGAAGTGATACAAGCCAGCATTATTACCCAGGTTTCTGAATCATACCTTCTGATTTCCCACTGCTTCAGAGCATTCAATGTCTGTGTTGATTTTCTGCGGCGTTCATTTATTATCGCCTTACAAACAGGTTTCATTCCCAGTATTGCCTTTGATTTCCTGCAGTATTCTGCCTCAGTCTTCTGTCCTGCCCTCCTCCCTTCCCCCTTCTTTTCCTCTCTTCCTCTTTTCTTTTCTTCATCTCCCCTTTACCCATCCTTCCCTTTCTCCCTCCTTCCTTACAGTTGTTCCTTCTCTTCTTCAACTGCAGGTTGATTCAAATAGATTTCTCACACTCATCACTGTCACTGGTTTGTGAAATGCCTCCTATATTTTTTCCACTCTCATTTTCAGCCAGTTCTCTACAACTAACATCAGTGTTATATGTAATAAACCCATAATATGTTATATATTTATATATAATAAAATATAGAAATTGTATGAATTATTACAAACTGTATCTATTCTTTTGTTTTTCATGTGAGGTATAATAGCCCTCAGTTTTACTTTTTAATGTAGTTCCGGATCCTAAATGCCTCCAGAGAGTTTTCTTACTCACTCCCCTAAATTACCACTAATTCTCTAATTACACAAATAATGCTGCAGTAAACACCTTTATGCTATTGGCATGAATCACAGCAAGCAGTACCTAGGTATCTCAGTATATGGAAAATGACCTTTGTCTTAATACAATGTACCTTAAGTAACAAGGCACAGGTCAAATCTTATTCCCAGAAAGGAACAGGTAACCCAAGGTCAATACTGATCTCTAAAAGTCTGTATTTCCTATACTGCGGGGCCCCTCCAGTCACCGCTCTGTTGGTTAGTGGTCACCTTACATTTTAACAATTTTAAATGTGCCTTGAACAACTCAGTCTTTTAACTTTTGCCTAGAGGTTCTCAACATTAGAGTAATTTTCAAGGTTATCTTAACCTTGAATCCTTTTCCTGTGAGGACCTAAATGTCAGTCTGAGTGCTGTCTTGGGTCTTTCCTGCTCATTTGAATAATTTTGTGCATGTTTTATGGTCTTCTAGATCCCCAGGAATCTGTCAGTGCTTCTCAAAACTATCTGTAAACAGCTTTTTCGCTCAATCCTTCTTTTACTTTTCAGTTAGGCTCTTGTTTCTTCCAACCGATATTAAGTCCTTAGGTAGCTGTACTATTAAGCAGTTAGAATGTATTATTTTTCACAAATACCCTGGGGATGGGACTTTCCCCCAGAGAAAGTTTCCAGTCAAGTCAAAAAATAAGTGTCCTGCAAGAACACTATTTCCAGTGACCAGTAAGCCAGCGCAAACAGTGACAATGCTCTAGCAATGGAATCTTTTCAGAACCTCTAAACCTACTTCAAACCCCATCGCTCATGGCTGGGATGTTGGTTTTTACAGTTATGTGGTTCTGAGGCTGCTGGTTTTTAAGGTTATATAAAAGTAGGAAGGGGGTAGGTTTAATTAAGATGCCACAAACTCTGCCATATTTGTTGAGATTTTAGAATTTTTCTTGAATGAATTTCTCCTTGAATTATAACAAGCTTTTGGTTAACTGCCAGAGTTCCAAAATTTTTCAAATATTTTCATTGTTTGGTATGGATGAATGGCCGTATTGAGGTCTTCTTGCCATCATTCAAAAATCTCAGATGTTCCTTTCTTAACAATGTAAATGCTTTTTTAAGATTTCTATAGCTTCACTGAGCCCATGTTCTTCCTTATTAGAGATCCAAACTGCAACGCAGCCCAACTTGGTGACATAAATGATAAACTCTCTAGATCAGTTGTGGTACCAACAGTGCATCTTGGGGACTTTACACTTCTCAGGTCCAGCCTATTGGCCTCCATTTGGGAAGAGGTGTCAAATGTCACATTTTCCAATTTTATTTTATTTTTGTCTTTTTGAGACAGGGTCTTACTGTTCAGTTCAGGCTGGCCTTGAGCTCACTTTGTAGCCCAGGCTGGTCTTGAACTCATAACGATCCTCCGGCCTCAGCCTCCCAAGTGCTGGGATTACAGGCATGTACCACCATGCCCAGCTCACATTTTCAAATTTTAGAATAGACAAGAAATACAGATTTTCTTCAAAGGAAATGTTTGTAGTTTTCCTATATCAGTAAAGTCAACTAGCACACCCCTACAGGCTAGATTACACTGCAGGTTCCTGTCTTGTATCCTGTATTAAAGTTTACTGACAACGTATACTAGGCATTACCCTGAGATATTTTTGCTTATTGATTTCCCATCAAAGCCATGTAGTTTTCTTCATGGTAATTGTTTTATTATATGAGACAGCTTTTTTTTTTAAGTCTTAACATTAGAAATTTTGTTCTTAGCTCATTTTAAGTAAGAAGAAATATGTACTTGGAGAGTTTTCTGACAAGATGCATGAATTGCTTTGCCAGTTTCAGGCAGAACTGTCCCCACTGAAATACTAAGTGTTCAACTATTATCATAACTGAGAACCATGCCTCTTACAAAGAAAACTAGCACTGGCAGGAGCTATCAGCTTCCTTTTCATTCAAGCAGTACTTCATTTAAACTGTCACAAGATATTGGAGGCATGTCTTGGGCCACTGTCTGTTGCCCTTTCTGAGCAATGATAAACCCTGTGGGTTTTTTTGCCCAATGTTGAAATGTGGCAGTTTTCCCCCAAGACCTTATGAGTATTCTACAGAGATGAACAGTTGATTTTAATTCCAGGAAAACTAATCTGAGATGATCTTCATTGCACTTTGCCCAAGCTAAGGAATTCATGTGTACTAATCATTACTAATCATTATTAATTCTAGTCCTCCCTCTAGTTAGCAGTATTGGTCTTCATCAAACTTCTCCAATGCTGTACCGAGACCTTGTAAAATAGGAATTACTCCTGGTTCTCTTTCCTGTTGGAGATTTATGCCTTCTCTCCAGAATCCATGGCATTAACGCTAATGTAATATTTCTTTGTGCTGGCCTAGAATTAAATACTAAGAAAGTCTCAACGTGAAAAGTCAAATATAACCAGGCAGCTGGGATGATGTATCCTCCTTCTGAAAGGGGGAGCATAAATCCCTTTCCAACTTGGTCCTCTCCTAACCCTCTTTGGCAAAGATCAATTTGCTACTCATCTCTAGCAAAGATGATTTGAATGCTAAAACCTGTTGATTTTGAAATGGTTAGGCATAGAAAGAATGACATGTTTTAGGAATAAAAGATAATTTAGGAACAAAACATTCTCTTTAATTTGTGAGCAGGATAATTATGGTTTGAATAAAAACATGTTATTCTGAATTGTGGGAAGAGTAAGAAAGTAATTCTTTTTCTTAGAATTACAAATTGAATATCTTCAGTCTAACTTTAATAAACAGACTATGGGAGAAATAGTCTTTCAAATAAACACTTCACTAAATAATAAATAAAATGCAATGTCTTCAAGAAGTAGAAATACAAATGAGGAGACAATATTTGCAAAAGTCGTATCTTACAATGCACTGTTACTATAGCTTTGGTCTAAATGATCATTGAAAGAGCCATGTATTGAGGATTTGGTCTCCAGGGGGGAATACTAGGAAGTAGTGGAGGTTTTAGGACGGGGGACAGAAGGGAGTCTGAAGATCACTGGGAGCACGCTCGCAAGGGGCACAGTAAGAAGCTGACCCTTTTTCTCTTTCCTTCTTTCTGCTTCCTGTTGTTGACACGAGTGGTTTTGCTCTGTTATAAGCTGCTTCATCACACGCCCAAAGCAGCAAGGCTAACTGATCATTAAGGAGAACCTCCAAGCCTGAGCCACGGTAAGCTTTTCTTGATAAGATATGATCTCAGGTAACTTGCTACAGTAACAGAAAGCTAACTAACTATTACAAAATTTACAAAGAATTCTTAAAACTCAACAATAAAAATCAACAGTCCAGCTAAAACATGAGCAAAAGACAAGAATGGACTCTTTATCAAAGAAAATATACTAATGGCACATAAGCATTTTAAAGGAGAAATGGACTTCAAAACAATGAAATACCACTACATACCCATCAGAATGTCAAAAACCTGAACCACTGATATCACCAAATCCTGCAAGGATCTGGAACAATGGGAATTCTTGCCCATTGCTGGTAGAACTGCAGAATGATGCTTTAGAAGACAGTTTGAAAAGTTTTTTAAAAACTAAATATTTTACCATTCAAGTCAACTGTATTCAAAAAAGTTGAAAACATATCTACACAAGAACCTGCATATGGATATTTATAGCAGCTTTGTTCATAATTAGCAAAAGTTGGAAGCTACCAAGGTATCCTTCAATAGGTGAACTGATAAATAAATTATATATCCAGGCAAAGGAGTGTTATACAACATTAAAAAGGAATGTACTATCAACTATGAAAAGACACAACCTTAAATGCATACTACCAATTGAAAGAAGTCAATCTAAAAGAATTACATACTGTATAATTCTAATATAGTACATTATGGGATAGGCACAACTATGGAAATAATTAAAAGACCATTGGTTGCCAGGAGTTAGACCATAAGAGGGGTTAATAGGCTGAGCATTAAGGGTTTTAGGATGGTGAATCTACACCATGCATTAATGTTGTAGATATATGACATTGCAAATTTGCCCAAACCCAAATAACATACAACACCGGGGGTGAACTCTAGTGTAAACAGTGGACTTAGGCGATGATATGTTAGTATTCGTTCACTCAGTAGAACAAAGTCTCCAGTCTGATGGGGGATATTGGTAGTGGAGGGCTCAGGGAGTTGAGTGAAGAAAGAAGTGTATAGGAACGCTATACTTTTAGTGAAGAGTTGCTGTAAGCATAAAACTGCTCTAAAAAAAATTACTAAGAAAAAATCCAGTGTGTAGCCCTGGGTCACACTGTTGTATTAGCTGTAAAAAATGGGACAAACAATTATCAAGTTTGCTGGGACCATCAGAAAACTTGCCTGCAACTTTACCGTGGAGCGGTTTGTGTCATGGCTTGGTGCAAACTAAAATGTAAACATAGCTTAGCAAATGAGCAGGAAATGCAATCAGCACATTCTAAATGGGAAAGAGACTAAGCTCTTCTCCCTTGTGATATTTGAAAAGGTTCCTCCTCGCTCCTTTTCCTCTTTAAATACGAGTGCATTCATCATTCTCTTTTATTCCTTCACATTTTCCACCCATGTATTTTTTATAAAGGTAGTAGTGCCAAGAACAAAAGCATTAATCTATTGAGAGCCTGATGTAGGACAATTAATTAAAGCTTTTAAGTAGGATCATTTTCTCTAAACCCACTCTCAGTGATGGGCTCTTTATTTCACTGATGTTTCCAAAGTCTAGATCTACCTATTTAAAAAATTAAACAAAATTTTATGTCTGCCTTCTGGTTATAATTTGGTCCTATTACAATGAGGGGATAATAATTCTGATAAAGACCTACAAACCCCCTCTGTGAATGCCTCATTTTCCTCCTTCAGTCGACTGCAATCCTACCGGTAAAACATATTTTATTTTGTAACTCATGGGCAGCAACCTTGTATGAAGTTTGTAAGCCTCCTGACCTGATTATTCCTCAAGTTGGAAATATACTAGCATTCTCTTTTTTGACCCCAAGATGAAATGCATTTGCTGTCCTGTCAGACTGGCCCCACCTACCACTGCCTACCTCGCCTTGAGGCTTGGGGTCTAGAAGGTTCACTCCTGGAGCATTTGGAGCCAGCCAGACTATAACAAAAGGTGACAGCTACTCCAGGGTCAAGATACTCACATGAGGGTTTAGATTATTTTTTCTTCAAAATAAAGGATAAAGCAGGTTTGGAGAACTTCTAACCCCTAGAATTTTACTGGGAAGGGAGCATCCTTTTCTGATATTTTCAGATTTTTTGAGTGATTTAAGATATTTAGAGCAAACTTTACCTCTGTGTATGAATTCAGTTTGTATTTCAGTGAGCTTTCTTGTTCAGTCATAGTTGAAGTCTTGATTGTGTTTGTCTAGCTGGCCTTGCCTCTTTACATCTTAGTGAAGATTTAAGGGCACAAGTCTGCAGTGATCAGCATTCAGATAGTGCTGTTTTATGTATATGCTTTAACCTACTCCCTGCAGTGGCAAAAAAGAAAGTGTTGTAATTAGTAAAATGGCCAAATCTACTTATCAAAGTAAAGTTACACAAAATCTTGGGTAAATGGCTATCTTAATATGTTGTCTTTATTCATCTATGACTGAGTGCTTATAATTGCTGATGATCACACATGAAATAGATGTGATCTTAGTAAAATGTATGGAAATGTTTACCTGGTTCACAAAAGGAAAAGGCTCAGAATCCACTAGGGATAAAGCACAGTAGGTGCAGTAAAGTTTTATTGTAATAAAATATCTGAGCCTACACAATTTTTTTAATTTTAAAGAGAATTTTAAAAAACAATAAAACAATACAGAACTTCAAAACAAGGTTATAGGAAATTAACAATAGTTAACATACTGCTTATTGTTATCTTCAAAGTAGTTACTCAGATTACAAAACAGAGGCCTGCAAGATGGATCAAACAATATAAGCACTAACTGTCCCTTTCAATAAACTAATAGAAATTAGTAGTACAATTATCTTAGTACTATCTTGTATATATATATTTTTTTCCTTCTTTTTTTCTTTTCCCCATCCCAGTTCTTTTCCTTTTATATTGTACTTTTTGGATCTTATTTACTCTTTCAGCTTCTTAAACAGGGAGACAATATGATGTTTACACATATGAGACTGATTTATTTCACTTATGAATTTGGTCTCTAGTTGCATCCATTTACCTCTAAAAGCTTGAGTTTATCTTTCTTTATAGCTGAGTAATTGTAACTCCATTGTATATTATAGTGAAACAAAGCCTTATTTTGTCTCATAGTTCTAGCCCATGGTTGAGGGCCACCTCTGGTGGCGTCCGTCTTGCTGGCAGAGTCCTAGGGCGGGATAGGGCATTCCATGGCAGGGACAAGGAGCACAGGTCTGTGTTCACATTTTCCGGCCTCCCTCCCTCCTTTTTCTTACAAAGCCGCACTCTTCAACTAAAGGGACTCCAGCCCAACTTCCTTATTTAATCCTAATTTCCTCTGAAGGGAGGCCCATCTCTACATCCATCCTTAGATTAAATTTCCAGCCCTTAACACCTCATCTTAGGGAGTAAACCCTAGGATGAATTTTGCAGAGGACAGACCGTGTTCAATCGAGCATTAAGACTCACATTTTCCCAGTAACTCAGTCCTGCACCATTATTTAAAATAATTATTAAGATAATAAATGTATAAATAAATTATTAAAATGTAAAACAATATTAAATTAGTACTGTATTATTGAGGAACAAGTCAGAGGGAGGGGGTAGGAGATGCTGCTGAGAGCAAAACACAATCCTGCTCATCCTTCACTTCAGATAAACATAATCTTCTCAGTACAGTAAGTTCCCAACTTACAAACATCTGAGTTGTGAACTTTCACAGATACAAATAGACCTCACATTATGAACATTTGTAGATGTGAACAAATTACAGAAGTAGCTCACATGTCTGCTGGACATTGTTACAGTTGTGCTGCTGTGTGCTTGCTGTATAGTAGTACAATGCTTACTGTCCTTGTGTGTGTTTGGCTTTTTATGTTTTCCATTGCGTATTTATGTCAAAAGCTCACTTTTTCAGACTTACAAATGAATCTGACTTACAAACATTTTCCCAGAATTCGTTCATAAGTCAAGGATTTAGTACATTTCATTTTAAGATCCTTTAAAAAGAAAAAAAAAAAACCCTATCATCTACTGCACCAAATCTCCTATAGTTTAAATCCAACATTTTTAATATCTTGAAAAAACTAATGTGACAGTGTAACCCCATCTCCTCCTCCAACTCTAGGTATTTTTTTCTTGGTTCCTGGTAAGATTCTTACCATGGTGATTGAAATGCAAGGACACACCCACACATATTCTGCTCAAGAGTGTTTGCTGCTGACCACCCAAGGCAATTGCTCCCATTTCTCCTGGGTACTATGTGTGCTGCTGAATAGAAGAAATAGATAACACAGAACTAATAGAAATAGATAAATTATGTATGAGGGTTGGAGCCATATTTTTAAAATATTCTTAAGTGGGAAAGAATAAAAACAATGTGGAAAAACTTTAGCTTTTGTTTCTGGGTGATGGAAAGCTTTGGTGCTTTAAAAATATTTGCTTTGGGTAAATCTAGGAAGAAGTATGTTGTACATTTCTTTTTTAAAAATACACTTGTGTTTTTCTTCCTCTGCCCCTCAGAGTCCCTCTGTGAACACAACGGCCGCCCTTATTCTCAACCCGGGACAGAGGGTACTTGCATGTGACTGAAGTACAGTGGTGGCCTGTTTCTCTTCAGAGGTATCTAGGACTCCCTTCTGCACTCTCTGTCTTGCCTTCCTTCTGTCCTTCCCAGAAAGAGTGGTTTTAATACGTATGTCTGAGGGGCCTCCAGGGGTAACTTCCAAAGTATGGAGAGTTGCTGTAGAAAAATATGGAGAGAACAGAGTGGCCAGAACTTGTTCTCTCTGCTGGGTAAAATAAATTTGCAGGGCTCAGATGGCCTCTTCCTGCCACATTTACTGCTCCTCTATATCATGTCCCTCTTCAGAGACCCTGCACTGCTCTGCCCCACATCTATCAGATCCATCTTGTCCAAACATGGAGACAAAATCATATTAAAATTGAAAAGGTTGTGCCAAGCATGGCGCAGTTGTCATCTTTTCAAGGAATATTTTCCAATGTTTTAGGCTGAGCCCTCTCCTGGGGAACCTCCCCTGGACACCCCATCCATTGGTGTGCACCTCTGGTGTAGACACACTCCATTGTGTTGAAATGATTGGATGTGTTACCATTGCATTACTAGATTTGATATGGACCATTATTACTATTGATCCGTATCTACGAAATCATTACATTGACATGATGTATGTTACCAGTGTCAGCCTTTAGGATTTTGCATATTATAGTTACTATACGAGTCCAGGTTAACCATTGGTCACACTTGCACTCTTCTTACATGTGTGCATTCTCCCAATAATCTTCAGGTAGGTGGCAATAAAGCATCTTGGAAAGAGGGGGCGTTTTTACTTCCTAAAAAGATTACCTGAGTTCTCATGACAAGGCTGCACGTCTTCATTGCTTGTCCTTAGAGACAGTACAGAGGATGGCAATGAGATAAGAGATTTAAGTAAAAGATTTGTAGGATAAATACATGGGCATATTATGCTCCCAGTTAGCATTTTTCAAATCAGATTAAGATATCTAATTCTTTGTTTTGGCATTCAAACTCTCTGTTCCCCAGTGCCTCTTTCTCTGCGTGGATGTGTGTGCTTCTGTGTGCGTCCGTGGTGTGGTTCCCCACAGTTCTCCGTGTGGCTGAGAGTCACACTGCCTCAGGCTCTGGCTTTTCCTACTCACGCTGGTTACTTTCCCAGACCAGCCATTCATCTACCACAACGGACAGAAATTGAACTTGCTTTTGGTATTGTTATAAACAGATCAAATTTGGCCTTGAGTTTCCTTCTGAAAATGCTGGTTCATCAGAAGAACACCAATTAAGTTCCCTCTGGCCCATGAAAGGTGTGCTGTTTTCATCAGGTTTAGTCAACAGGATTGATTACGAGTCAATAAGACAAGTGTTGGAGGAATTAATTCGTAGACATTGCATTTGGCTGCCTTTTAAAACTGTGTTGTGAATTTGAGTATAAATTTACATTTGTGTGAAAATTCTTTAACCTTTTACCACACTTCCATAAATCATGATATATACGAAAACTATACATTTAAAAGTTATATACTAAATACTAAATAGGCAAACATGAAAAAATGAACTTTTCCAATTAAAGTTTATTTTTAATAGCAAATTAAAAAATATAATGCAGATTTAAAATAATAACTGTGCTCTTTCTTTTTTTATTATTTTAAAAGTAAAAGAAAAAAACATATTAACAAACACACAAAGTAGCATAAGAATAGTACAATCAAAACTGAGTTACAGACAAGGTGACAGGGAATCAACAATGGTTGTTGCATTACATATTGATAACTTCGAAGTGTATATTCAGGAACACAGATATAGACATGCAAAATTGATCAAACAATTAATCATCAACTATTCCTTACAATAAAGTGACCTAAGTCAGTAGTACAACTATGTTAGATATGCTGCATAT
>PVLD010025561.1:0-23545 GCA_004027595.1 Dinomys branickii
AACATTTTTTTTTTTTTTTTTTTTTTTTTGCGGTACTGGGGATCGAACTCAGGACCCTGCGCTTGCTAGGCAAGCGCTTATTCCACTGAGCTATATCCCAGCCCCCAGTTTTTGGAGTATGGCCATTTTCATAATGTTGGTTCTTCCTATGCATGAGCAAGGAATGTCTTTCTGTTTTCTGAAATCTTCTTCAGTCTCTTTTTTCAGAGTAGTGTAGTTTTCACTGTATAGACCTTTTACTTCTTTTGTTAGACTGATTCCTAAGTATTTCCGTTTTTTGGATGCTATTGTGAAAGATACGGTTTCTCTAATTTCTCTCTCAGTGTGTATGTTGTTTGTGTGCCAGAATGCTATTGATTTTTTAGTGTTGACTTTGTATCCAGCTATGCTACTGAATTTGTTTATTAATTCTAGGTGTCTTTTGGGAGTTTTCTTTGTAGAGTGTCATGTCATCTGTGAATAATTTCACTTCTTCCTTTCCTATCCTTATTCTTTTATTTCTCTCTCTTGTCTGATCTATCTGGCTAATGTTCCCAGAACTATGTTGAATAGGAGTGGCAACAGTGAACATCCTTGTCTTGTTCCTGATTTTAAAGTGAAAGCTTTCAGTTTTTCTTCATGTAGTATGATATTGGTTGTTGGTTTATCATAGATAGCTTTGATCAGATTGAGGTAAAGATCATCTCTTCCGATTTTCTGTAGGGTTTTTATCATGAATGAGTGTTGGACTTTGTCAGAAGCTGTTTTTCATCTATTGAGATGATCATGTGTTTTGGTCTTTAGCCTTGTATTACATTTATTGATTTGCATATATTGAACCATTCCTGCATCCCTGGGATGAATCCCACTTGGTCATTGTGCATAATCTTCCTGATGATTTCATGCATTCTGTTTGTCAGTATTTTATTGAGTATCTTTGCATTTATTTTTTATTTTATTTTTAATGTTTTTGAGATAGGGTCCTGCTGTGTAGTTTACACTGGCCTTGAACTATGTAGCCCAAGCTGGCCTTGACCTCGTGGTATCCCTCCTGCCTCAGCCTCCCAAGTACTGGGAGTACAGACATGTGCCACCATGTCCTGATTGATTTTCTCTCTTTTTAAAACAGTTCATGTTGTGACCAGAATCTGCCACTGTGTCCCACTGTAATCCAAGTGTATTCTCAGCAGTGACTTGGTTTTCCAGAGGCATATGGTTTATTACTACGTTTTCAGCTATCAATTTCCTGCATGCTTGAATTTTCCACAAAAAAGTAGCTTTTTCAAATGAATAAATTTGTCTCTAAAACAGCAAGATTTTACTGCTTGACTTATCACCTCAGTTCTGTCTTTCAATATTGAGGTGAGCTTAAGACAGTCTCTTCTGTGTGCTTTAGATTTCTACGAAATGGGCATAATAACAATTTTTCTTAGGTTCCTTAAAACACTCAGTTCCTGGATCTTGAATATCACTATTATTGTTAATGACTGTTCTTCCTTCACAGTTCCAGTGTTGCACTGCCTGTGGTGGGATATGGAATGTGGGTGTCCTTCTGGGAGGGACAGAGCCATGGAGGGAGGAGAAGCACATGAACCCCTCAGTGGGAGGACCCAGGGTCTGATGCATCAAGGGTGGTGAGTAATGTTTTTCCCTCGGTGGTCCCTGGTCTGGATCTAACGTGCTCAGAAATCCCAACCTGGTTCTCTGTCCCTCCAAAGCCTGAGTTGGCTGTAAATGACCTATTCATGGAACTTGTCTGAGAACCATCCGGATCCACAACAAGGAGGGGATATTATGGTTTTATGGCTTCTGGAGATTAAGGGGTCCTTCATTAAACACATGGCCTCTCAAAGAGCACCTCTCCTTCCTCTTATTCTTCAACCCCTTGAAGGATGTTGTTTAGCCAAGAAACAGCCACTTGGCATAGCATTCCAAGTATTCAATTTTAGAGCCAGGGATATAGCTCAGTGGCACAAGTGCCTGCCTGGCAAGTGCAGGGTCCTGAGTTTGATTCCCAGTACAAAAAAACAAAAAACAAGTACTCAATTCCAGGAAGTGGTGTACATGGCTATGGCATTCCGTTCATCTAGGATGTCCTACATGGGAACTAAACCCCTAACATCATCTATACAGTGGAGGTGCTACAACTACTCTACAAAATTGTTTAAAGAAGTATATAGCATTCAATTTGAGAGTGTTAAACACTGAGATTGGTGTAATATAAGAGTCAAATGCACATTTTATGCTGCCTCTGTTGGTGGTCATGATGATCATTATGAATGAGATTCCCATCCTATGAGGACACTAAAACAGGCATCCAGATGGCCCGGACCCAGCTTCATACAGCACGCTCTCCTGGTGCTGCTCTAGACTTTTAGAGCACTTGCTCATGCACTACTCCACTGGATCCTCAAAACAGTTAAGCAAGGAAAACACAAACAGAGTGATCTTCATCTTCATCCAATGCTGGCCTGAGCTACAGAGGTGTTTATCATATAGAAATCAGGACAGTGAAAATTGGGTCTTGCCCACCCCTGGATTCTTTGGAAGGCTTAATTAATTCATTATAAAGACACATTACAAAGTTCACTAGACTTTAATCTTTGGAAGAGCAGGGCCCAATCTCTTGTTCAGACACCCTTGTTCTACCAATGACCCCAAACCCCGGACTCTTTCTAGGTGCCCAGCGTCATACAGCTTGGTGCTCAGTCCTCGCTGGTGATCTGTGTGCTCTGACTTTTCCAGGAAACAAGCTCAGTCAGGGGGCGGTTGTGATCTTGTCCTTGCAAAGGGCACTCAGAGAACAGATGGGTTTGTTTTTTTCTGAAATCACAAAAATCTGAAGACTTTCTCCTTCCCAGCCAGTGGCCCACATAAGGACTTGGGAACTTCCCCCTTTTAGTTATGTGACTTCAGGCAATTTTTCTGAGCTTCAATTTTCTCACCTGTAAAATGGAAACAGCATTAACCTCCTTAGACTTTGTAGGTTAGAAGGAAGGCCCTGGTGTGTATTACAGATGGAATATCAGTAGCTCCGCTCCAAGGTGAAAGGGTGAGGGTGGAGAAAGAGGAAAAATGGATTTTGTTGCAAAGATACCTTGAGCTGGGGAATACTTATCCTTATTTAGGGCCTATTTTTGACAACTATTTACTATTTTACAAGTACATCCAGGTTATGAAATAAAAATGCAACAAAATACAAACAAAACACCACAGTAAACAGACACCTTCTCCTGGCTTAAAAATGACGTGTATATTTATGGGTGAACAAGCTGAGTCTCCTCTGTGAAGTGCCCACCTTTGTCCCAAGGACGCTGCCACATCTCTGGAACATAGATCACTCCCTAGGAAACCCCGCAGAAATCTACGGCTTCGCAGTGCTCTTGTCCTTTCCATTTATAGCTGACCTACTTTTTTTCTTTAAGAGAAAGATCAGCACACTAATGCAGGTCTGAGGACAAGATGGTCCCCACGACTGGGTGCAGATGTTTCTGCAATCCTGAGGCCAAGTTCCTAAGATTCCAGGCTGGGCAGGATTCTGCAATGGGGAGAACATTTTATTCTCTTAGCAGTTGTCCTAGAGTTCCTCTCAAGGAGAGCTCCTTGCACTGAGTAATGCCGGGTTGGAGAAAAGAAGGGTGTGGAGGGAATCACAGGGACAGCTGTCTTGGTGGGGGTGGAGGACAGCAGGAAACAGGTGAGGGGAAGTGCAGCGTGCTGTGAACTCTACAGTGTGACCCTTCCTGCCTGCATTCCCCAATCTTAATGACTAAATATAATAACTGTAAACTGCTTGTTGTGCTGAGTTCCTTGTAGGAGACTGTGATAGGCTGATTTGCAGTGGTCACCAGTTTATGCCGAGTAAAGGAGGACAAAGAACCTGGGAGCCACAGGATGGGGAATATTAGGTCTGCAAGTATTTGCAGAATTTGGGGATGAACTGCTCCAGAATAAACTTTCCCAGACGTGGATGTTACAAGCTTAACATCTTCCTTCAGAGGGCAGGAGCTGACCTCATCTCTCGCAGCTCTCCCCAGCCTCACTATGCACTAGAACCTGTCCAGCTGGAAATGCTTTGCCTCTCATTGCTGTAGCTTCCTGAATGTGACCTTCTCTAAGAAGCCTTCTTCACTGCTAATCTAGGATGACACCCATGATTGCTCTCTCCCGATCCACCCCCATTTTAATTTTTTCATAGCTCTGATTACTTGGAGGCATCTATATTATATCACTATTTATATTCTTAGTCTTCCTCATTAATATATTTGCTTTCTGGGGACAGGGACAGGGACTTGCCCTTTGTGTTTACTGCCTTGTCTCAGCTCAAAAGACTCAGTACATGCCGGTTGAAAAGTGACAGCTGAAAGGTACGGTACTGAATCCAGGATCTCTCCACAGGAGCTCAGAGTCAGCCTGCTTAGAGAGGCACTGACTTGTTACTCATCGGCTGCCTGCTGGCCTTAAAAATTCTGTGGTTAATTTATCCCTCTCCAACTTCCTTTCTACTATTAGAGCTTTTGAGACCCTTTCCTTCTGTGCATCCTCATGACTCTCTCTGCAATACACAGATCCTACCATTTGGATGCTGCACAGAATAGTCCTCACATTGCCCAGAACTTGCTTGCTTGGATCTGTATGAACCTTTCTGAGGGCCTTAGGCCTCCTGGAGAAGAGCTTGGGGTTTTGAAACAATCTTGCCTGGATTTGGATTTTGCCTCTTAGCTGACTTACTATTCTGAGCCTCAGTTTGCAAATCTGTCAGAATGAGGATTTGACCAAAGTGGATGAATGAATGGGATTCTGCCCAGTGTCCCTTCTCTGTGCAGACAGCCATTGCTCAGAGCAACAGTCAGTGTGGCCATGTGGCTCTTGGGTGATTCCTGTGCAGGAAAATGGAGCAAAGATGTCCACCTTCTTTGAGCAGTGTGATAATGATGTACCTTGCCATTGGCTAGGACATCCCCAAGGGGATTCCTGCGCTTCTTTGCTCAGCATCATCACCCATCCATCCATCCATATGTTGTTGTCCTCCTGATGCTCCCACTCACTTTCCCACTCACCCCCACCTGGGCCTGCCCCCCTCATCTCTTACTCCGGGGAAAGTAAATTTCTAGCACGGCTACAGGGAAAGAGAAGTAGGGACGTCTTAGTTTCTCTCAGATCTCTGGAAGCAGACTGTGAGACAAGAGTGTGGGTAGCAATGGCTGGTGAGGAAGTGACCCCACCAGGCATAATCAGGAAGTGGGAAAGCAGGTCCTGAAGAGAAGGAGAAAGGCCAGGAACACACACATCATTGAGGGGGACCTTGGGACAGAGCCGAAGTCTAGACTCTCTTGGACTCTAAGAAGCTAGAACATGCCTCCGAACCGCCCTTCTCCAGCACTGGTAGGCTGGGAACTCATCCCAAGCTCCCCCTCCCCCAACTGTACCTGTGTGTAAGGGGGTGTTGCTGAGGAAACCCGGGAAGCAAAGCTGGAACAAGAGGTGCTGAGGTCGGGAGCAGTCCACAGACTGTCCTGCACAGGATGATGGACTCAGGTAGGCCAAGGAGTGGAGAAGCGTTGTCACAGGTTGGGATCCAGGAAGTAGACTCTGGGATGGCCATCGGTAGGCAGGAATTACTTTCAGGTGCATTCTTGCAGTGAGGAAGGAAGTGGGAGTGGGCAGAAGGAAAAGTTTGCTGCAATGCAGTTCCAAGGAAGGCGTTAGCCCATCCCAGGGAGATTTGGATCAGAGATGCCCTTCCGAGTATTCCTGAATGGGAGTGAAGGGAGGGAATCTTTATATCCCCTCATGTGGACCAGTTCCTGGCTCCAAGACAGTTCCCAAGGTGGTCGAGACTTGAGGGCTGTTGGCCAATAGCTCACAGAGCATTGAGGGAAATAAGTCTTTTATTCCTGAAGGAAGATCGGGTCTTATATCATGACATCTACAGACATCCACTGTTCATATCTCATGCTTAGATGAGAGGATAGAGGGACAAAAACTGTGAGGTCACAAGGCCTAAATTTTTGTCTGTTAATCTGGGGTGGAGCCCATCAGTTGAAAATTTGCTCTTACTTAGGGTAAGAAAATTACCAAAGCACCTTTTCCATACTGACTCTAAGACATGACATACTCACCCTCCTAGGGCTCTTACATTAATGGGGTTCACTATTCCATGTGATGACAGTGGATTTTTTTTTTCACCCATGGTCTTCAGTGGCTATAGTAACAAAGTTAATAAAATGAGAGCTTTGGAAGATGTGGGTGGAGACAAGGCTCCTAAATCTACTTTGGTGGCTTCTCCTAAATATACTCTGGTGGCCTTTGGAGGGCACTGGAGTGAAGGGCTGGAGGAGATAAGAGGGACATAGGTGTTGGGACGTTTTCCTGATGGTACTGGAGACTCAAGAGGGTGGCATGGGCCATGTGAAAGGACCTTACAGAGACTAGTATGGGTTCATCTGGTTGTGGTAAAATACAGGTAAGAAAAGCTCACTTTGCCTGGAAATTCTGCTCTGGTTCTCCCAAATCAAGAGTACATCGATAGATATTAGAGATCATTTTTAAGCATTTTGTTGTCAACTAATAAAAATTTATCTCTGTTCATGTGAATAATTGCAACAATGATCCAAGGGTCTCTGGAACTTGAGCCTTGAAAGATACTCAGGTGCCTGGGAGTCAGTTTCTTAACACTGCACACCTGCCTTCTCCTCCACCTGCCAGAAGCACATTTACAGTTTCATGTCACATTAATGGGTTTCTTGGATAATTTTTCTCAAGCTCTGTGCTGCAAAGGTTACCATGATTCCTGACCTGAAAAAGGAGTGGGAAAATCCACTAAGGTAAGATATCACCCACACTGAATACTATTTGTGAAGCAGAAACTCTCTCTCACCATTTGACTGAAATGCCACTTCACAGGTGAGGGCAGGTACAACGGGAACAGGTTCTGTTGAACAGTTTTGCATTTGAAGAGGGGGAAGGAGCGATGTTCTAGGAAAGAATATAAGTGTGTTAGTCTTCACAGCTCAAGGAGGGCTTAGAAAATGAGGAGAACTCTTTGGTTTTGGATAAGGCTTTGGGATGCCATAATAAAATTTCTTAATCTTGGAAGTAAACATTATTTTAGTACACGAGGAGGAACGAGGGGAAAGAGTGAAGAGTTTTGTTCTGTTGGTTGTTTGAGTGTACAGCCAAGCACTGCAGGGTGTTTGGTAGCAATTTAGGTCTTGTGTATCATGTCTTTTGAGATGTTAAAATGATATTCATAATTATTTTAGTTTCTCAGGTACTTGGGGCCATCCTGGAATTGTAAGTCTGGTGGATGAGGCAGTTCAGGTAGAGGGTCCACTGGACTGGCTTTGGGATATGCCCAGGTGGTTGGTGGAGCTCACTTCTGGGTGTATCTGAATGGGTCATGGAGGTGTGGCCTCAGCCAATGTGTGTGTTCCCTGGCTTCCTTCTTTCTGGCACCATTCCCCTGCTCTGCTTCCAGCCTATTGTGAACTAAGCAGCTTTGCTACACCACACTCTTCTGCTATGCAGTTTTTGCCTTGGAGCCATCTGATCAAGGACCTAATTCCCTGAACTGTGAGTCGGATTAAACCTCTCCTTCTTTAAGTTGTGGGTGTCAGGTACAGTGTCCCAATGACCAGAAAGCTGACTAATACACAGTAAGCAAGGAAAAAGTCTCTGGAGTATGACATGAAAAGCAGCTCATGCAAATATTCCCTGGCTCATTTTCTAGGCACTTGCTGCACAGTTTCTGACAAAGGGCCTTCTAGGGAACCCAGGACACTGAAGTCCTTAAGAGGCTCCTTGTACTCACCATGAACAGCCTGAGCAATTTGGGAAAAGGAGGGGTAGGAGCAAAAGTGACAGCAAAATGAGACATTTCCTTTCCAGCTTCATGCTCTCTTTCACTCTGGATTGTTTTTTAAGCACCCTGTCACCTATGGTGATGGTTGATTTTATTGTGTCAACTTGATTGCATTGTGGGATGATCTGATATAGTAATACCACGATTTTTGAATGCTTCCATTCATAAACAATTCCGTCCTCAAATGAAAGCTCTTGAGAAAAATTTGTTTCTGTTCACAAACTCCACATCAAGTGACAAACACAAAAGCGGCCATCTTCCTCACACAAACACAAATGCACCCATCTTCCCCCAAACCGGAAAACAAATTAAGTTTGTGAACTGAGGTACCACCGTGGTTGACGAAGTATCATTTCTGTTGTGTCTATGATTGAGTTTCTAGAAGAAACGAGCATTCGTATTGGTGGTGAGTGATCTGCAAAGTTGGGAATCATCCAGTGTGTTGAAGGTCTGAACATAACAGAAGGTAGAGGAAGGGGGATTTCACCCCATCTCACAAAGTGAGCACAAACATCAGTCTTCTCCAATTCTGTGACCGAAACTTATGCCACCCACCCTTCAGGCTCTAGCTGAACTCTACCCTTGCCATTCTTGAGTCTCCAGCTTACAGGTGACAGATCATGGGACTTTTCAGTCTCTATAATTATGTGACTCAATGCCTCAAAATTATCCTATCTTATCTATCACTTGCCTTATCTATTTATCTATCATCTGTCTATAACACGTATGTATGTATGTATGTATGTCTCGCCCATCTGCCCCTCTATTAGACATCTATCCATCATCTTGTCTATCACCTATCTACCCATTGACCTACCTACCATCTGTGTATGTATGTATTATCCATATGCCCATCTGTCTGTCATCTATCCATCCTCTATCTACTCATCTGTCTGTCTGCTATCTCTCTCCATTATCTGTCTGCCTATTCATCTATTATCAGTCTACCAATCACCTACCTACACATCTATTATCCATTGACCCACCTACTTACCGTGTATCTGACTTCTATCTGTCTATCCATCTGTCTATCTATCTTATCATATCAGTTTTGTCTTTCTGGGGAGCCCAGATTAACACAAATGGTGCCCAGATTAACCAAATGTTTTTGTTACCTTCCACTCAAATTTGAATGTTGAAACCTTCAATCCCAATGTGATGCTATTTACAAATGGGGTCTTTGGGTAATAATTAGGCTACTAATTGGGGACTGGATCCCTTGGGACAGAATTAGTGCCTTTATTATAAGAGATCTCAGAAGGCCCTCCCTCCTCATCTCTCTGCCATGTTAGCATATGATGAAGGCAGCCATCTGCAAACCAGGAGGCTGGACCTCACCAGACACAGCACCTTGATCCTAGGCTTCCTGTCTTCGGGACAGTGAGCAATAAATATGGCTTAATGATCTGGTCCATGAAATTGAATGACAGTTGTTGCAGACACTTGCACTTAGGTATTTTGACTTGACTGGTAGAGCAGTGAGCTGCAAGGTTCTTCACAGTGAACACAGAACTAGACCTGCAGGATGGCTCTAGTTACTTGCAAGTGCCAGAGTGGGGCACAGAACTAGGTTCTAGGTCCTATGTGCTGTGACTTTTGCCAAGAGGTAGTGATGACTTCTGGCCTCCTATGTGTTTCAGCCCAGTCCCCCACTTCCTCATGTTCAGAGCCTTCTCTGATGGGCCCTCCCCCTTCTCCATGACATCTATCTATCTATCTATCTATCTATCTATCTATCCATCTATTTATGTATCTATGTATCCATCATGTATCTATCTACCTATCTAATTGTAAAGGAACAGTTCCATCACCCAAGTTAGTCTTTTAGACAAGGTAGAAATATCAACAGCCAAGCAGCCATTGCTGGTGAAATATTTTTAAAAGTTTCAAACTACATAAATTCACGGTTTGTTCATAATTCACTCAGAGCTTAACATGAGATGGAAATAATTAGTGAAAATTGAATAAAAGAAGACTGTTTTAATTTGTTTTAAAAATCATCTAAGAACTTTAGACATTAACAACTGTTCCAAATTGATGTCTGTTGTATGTGAACCATTAGTGTACCACACACACACTCTATCTATTAAAGTCTTCTTGGGGGAATGTTAATTTGGGAACACCATGTTGATTATTCACTACATAGCTGTTAGAACATGATATTTCTAAGTGAAAAGAAGCTTGCGAAGAAGGCTTGTTAGAAATGATACAGCACATTTAGCTCTTTTTCTTTTTTATCAGAGAGCAGAAGGAATTGAACCAAGAAGCTGAGAAATGACACCTTCTGGGCCCCTGGGAAGGATCCCAGGAATTCAAAGCCCCTCTGCCCTGGTCCACCCCACCTTTGGAAAAGGAATTCTGACACGAGTGAGTCTGGATATAAGGATATTTAATTCATAGTATCTTCGTAAGTGGTGAATTCTGAGAAATCAGGAAAGAAGTTTAAGTCTAGGTCAGCATGGAAAGTTTTCTCTTTTAATTTCCTCTCTCTGCAAATTTTCCCTCTGTTCTCCAGACCACTTCCCTAGAAGGGATGAACGGAGAGCTGCCTCTCCCACAAGCTGCTTTCTTTCCACCTTCCTCCTGCCTGCAGCACCTGGTCAGGTGCAGAACCCTTCCTTCTCTTGCTTGCTCTTCCTTGGCCTGGTCTTACCTGGCCATTTAGTAAGTAGAGGGCCAGGACAGGAGCCTGGATTCAGAGGAAAAGGTACAGGAAGCCGGTCTGGTGCCTTCACCTCGTTCTTGGTCCATACTTACTAGAGAAGCAGATTTTATGCAAGGTCTACACATGCATAAGAATTAACAAGATTAGCTTGTGACAGGCACCCTCAGAGTCACGTGTGGTAGTGTGCAAAAGAGCTGTCTGTGTGCTTGAGATTTGAAGTGTTCGGTCTAAGGTCTGGAGCTCTCTGCAGTGTCCCCTCCAAGTCCGTATCAAGGGGCCGAGGGGTCTGAGATAGAAGGCTGACGGGTCTGTGCTGGAAGCCAGGAGATGACGTCCAGGGGAAGGTGAAGAAAGAGAAGCGAGCCTTCCTTCTTCCTTTCCCTTTACATCATTCAGGAGACAAGTTCCCCTAGGGTGGGTCTCCTGTCTTCAGTAAATCTCCTTAGCCGCATCCAGAACCATGCTGATCCCACTTAGTTGGATGTTTCTTACTTACATTGCCGCAATCAGTTAACCATTCCGACCTCTACGGCTCATAGCTGCCAAGCTGAAGGGAAGAGTGATTGATCCTCCAGAAGGGTCCTTGCTGTGATCTGGGCCCCAAGCCCCATAACGATAAATGGATGTTTGCCTAGTCAAATGCTGTGTATGTTTTTTCTATGCTGCATTAATTATCTATTGCTGTGCAGCAAGTTACCCTTAAACTGAGTGGCTTAAAGCAATAGAGACATGATTGAAAAATATGGTGAGTGTTTGAAATAAAAAAAATATTACAGTAAAAGACACAATGCCACTAACCCTCCTCAAAACACTTCCTGCTTTGGACACACTTATCTCCTATCCTTGCCACTTTCTGGAGAGCTTTTGGAAATCCCTTACTGTGAGTGTCTGTAGTTCATCACCCTGGTTGCTTCAGTGTCCTATACCAGTTCAAAATATCTACTTTGCCCGGACATATCGATTTTAAGGGAAAGCCAGAAGTCACATGGTGCCATATCTGGTGAATAAGGTGGATGAGGACATACTGTTGTGTTTTTCTTTTTGTCTTTTTGAGACACGGTTTCACTATGCAGTTCAGACTGGCCTTGAGCTCACTTTGAGCCCAGGCTGATCTCGGACTCATAACCATCTTCATGCCTCAGCCTCCCAAGCGCTGATATTACAGGCGTGCATCACCACGCCTGGCCACTGTCGTGTATTTATGAGCCTGCCTTTCCATTGGATGGAGCTCAGCAGCAGCATTCACTGTATTTTTGAGCACATCTTGTACAGATGCTCAGGAATGAGGACTTCCAGCGTGCTTTAGAAAGTGCAAGGATGATGGGATAAACGTATTTAAAGCTGGGGAGAGGATTCTGAGAGAGATTAAATGTATCTTTTACTGTAACAATTTTTCAAATTTCAATACACACCATATTTCTTGATCAGCCCATATATACCATTTCACAGGTTTTGTGCATCAGAATACCAAGGACTTAGCTGGTGTTTCTGACCTGGATCTCTCCTGCCATTGCACTCCTTCAAAGGCCTGATGGGATAGAAGATGTGCTGCCAAGCTTCCCTCTCCCATATCTGTTAGCAGGGGCTCTTAGCTAGAGAGTCTTAAATTTCACATCACCTCAGACTTACCATGTGGCTGTTTGGATAGCTTCATGACCTGGTGTCTTGGTTATTTTTCTTTCATTGCTGAGACAAAATACTCAACATCCAAAATTAAGAAAGGAAAGGTTTGTTTAGCTCACCGTTTGTGGAGGTTTCAGTCCATACTTGGCTGGTTCCAAGGCAGAGTGGCACATGGCAGAGGGCAACAGTTCATAGCAGCAGAAAAGAGCATAAGTAGCAAGAGCAAAAAAGGGGAAGGGGAAGCAAACCTCTTTTTCTCCCTTACACTGTATGCAAACTACCAGCCCCAGGGTGGATGTAGCACTCACACCCATAATCCCAGCATTGGACCATGAGTCAATCATAAACTCTAGAAGCCCGCCCCATGACTGCATGAGGCTTTGGGGGACATCCTAACACAAACCATAACACCTGTCAAATGGCACATTCTATCAGAGCACAGGATTGAAGGAAGAAAAGAGTGGGTAAGGAGAAAGCTGGAATACCTTCATGAATGCTATGGTTTGAATGTGGTTTGTCACTTAAAGGTTCCTGACTTGGTCCCCAGTACGGTAGTAGTGAGGGGTGATGGAACCTTTAAGAGGTAGGTTCTAGTGGGAGGTGGTTAGGTCACTGGGGCCACTGTCCTTGGAAGAGATTAATGTACTTCTGAAGGAACCCCAACAGGTTCCTATGACAGTGGGTTTTTATACAAAGAGCAAGGCCCACTCCTCCCAAGTCTCTGGCTTCCTGTTTCCCCATGTGATCTCTCAGCTCTTGTTTGCTTCCACCATGATGCCTTCAGCTTGTTGTGAAAGGGCCAGAGGTGCTGTCCCCAGGGCATCACATTATTGAACCTCCAAAATTGTCAGCTAAATGAACCACTTTTACTTATAAATAGAACCACCTCAAGTATTCTGCTATAGCAAGAGAAAATGTAGCATTTATGTAGTTTTACAAGCCACATGTATTAGTCAGCTTTCCTGTCTCTGTGACAAACTACCCCACACCCACAACTTAAAGGAAGAGAGGTTTACTAGGTTCATGATCTCCTAGGACACAGTCCACAGTTAACTGGCTGCAAGGCAGGAACATGATAGTAGGCAGGAAAGGTGGCTGGGAAGCAGAGCAGGGAAACCGAGCCAGAGAAAGGTCAGTGATCAGACAGAATCCCAAGGCTATGGCTCCAGGGCCCACCCAAACCTACCCCAAAGTGTGCTTCACTGATCTTTTCAGTGGCTCCTAAGCTGATCAAGTTGACAAAATTAAGGTTAACTGCCACACACATCACTTCTCCCTTTATGAGAGCTACGTCACGTAAAACTTTGAGCCCATGCTCAGGAAGGAGAATCAGGCTCCACCTTTTGAAGGGAGGTGCATCTGCATTTGTGGAAACATTTAGAAACCACCACATGCCTCCACGCTGCTCAGTAACATTTGTTTGCTGTTATTCGGGCCCCAAAGCTAAATTATACCTCTGTCGCTTTTCAATCAGATGGTGGGGCTTCACGACTGAAGGTGAGTGAACAACACACCTGCAGAAGGGATGCACATCTTTGGAGACTGGCCTGCACTGCCTGCCTGTCTTTGTCTCATTTCCCTGGTGACCCTGGAGACAGGTTGCTATCCTCACAAGCTGGAAGCACCTCGGAGTGACAACAGGATCTCCCTGAGGATGGCAGTGGTCTGTGGCTTGAGAGGCTACATACTCTTACCATGTTCAGACACAGATTTCTGTACTTCTCCTGGTAGCTAGATTTATTTACTTTTGTACACTTTTGCCAACAAGGACTTACCCGAAATGCTGTTGGGAATGCGTTTCACTGGAGGGTAACTATGTTTCTTTCTTCTTGGTTCCCCAAGTGCCTATCGCATCTCAATCTCTTCTGTCCTTCTGGTAGCCAGGTTTTACTGCCTCAAGGTCACACCCTCCACGTCCTTTTGACCAATTTCTACTACTGTTTTCCCTGCTCCTTCCTTCCTTCCTTCCTTTTATGTCTGCATAGAAAACATTTTGAAATAAACATCACAGCGTTTGCAGTGATGATTTAGAAATTGTTTTAATGTCTAACTGGGGGTGTTTTCCAAATATTCTAATGTCATCAGTATATAACTTTCATTATCTTTAGAGAGCAAAATATGTATTTTATTAAGGGAACAAATCTTGGCTCCTATGTTTATTTTTACTACTGTTTTGTTTTGTTCTTCTCTCACTTTGATGACTTGTTTTCTTTAGCTTTTTGGTGTGAGGATCTAGCGGGAAAGCCAGTTACACATCTTCTTGTCACACTTCCTTCCACTGAGATTCTTTTTTTCTTCTGCTGAGATTCTTGCCACTGGTAGAGATAGAAAGGGGAGGTGCTGTGAGTAGGGAGGCTAAGTCAGGAGAACTTCTGGGCTCCTGTAGGTGCTGGACAGGAGGGAGAAGCCAGGACCTGAGGCACAAAGAGAGGAATGTGGCAGAACTGTGAGACGTAGGTCTCCATGGCCTCCTTCAGTCTTGATTGTGCTTTTGTATTTTATAATAATTCTTTGTCTTTTTTCCCTGCCTTCCCTAGCTTTTTTCTTTCCTTCCTTCCTTCCTTCCTTCCTTCCTTCCTTCCTTCCTTCTTTCTTTCTTTCTTTCTTTCTTTCTTTCTTCTTTCTTTCTTCTTTCTTTCTTCTTGGTTCCCAAGGTTGTGTTACCTCAAGGTCATACCTTTTATGTCCTTTTGACCAATGTATGCTACAATTTTACTTGCTTCTTCTTTCTTCTCTCCTATTCCTTCCTTCCTTCTCACACCCTTCCTTTCTTTCTCTTTTCCTTCTTTCCCTCCTTCCCTCCCTCTTTCCTCCCTTCCTTCCCTCTTTCCCTTCTTGTTACCGTTGTTCCTTCCTTCCCTCCTTTCTCTGTTTTCTCCTCCCCTTCTTCCTTCTTCTTTCTTCCCTTTTTCCTTCCCTCCCTCTTTCCTTTCTTTCCTTCCTCCCTTATTTCTTTCCTTCTTTCCTTTCTGCCCTCTTCCCTCCCTGCATTGCTGAAAGCCATTCTTACACATATGTTTCTCCAAGTTTTCAGGAAGCATTACCCTCTCTATATACTTCAGAATATTTTCTGAATCACTTTCTATTTTTCATTTCTATTTATTTTCCCCACATTTTAGTAGGATCAAAATATCTTTCCAAGACAACAGATAAGGTGCTTGGCCTGTCAAAGTGATTCAAAGAGAAATGAGGTGGGTACCTGCCTCCTGATTGGCCATCTTCGCTTGTCCCAAGACTGTAACCAGTGACCATGCCACTGGTGCTATGGCAGACAGAGAGTTGCTCCACGTGGGAGTTGAGACAGAATGAGGAACATGTGTAGAGAAACCCAGAAAAAAAGATCCAATTGGCTCCAGTCTTGAGCAGTGGATCCTGCTTCCCTCAGCAGAGTAGAGAAGGTGCAGGTGCAAAGCTGGGGAAGTGAAGGAAACTGGAAGGGAGTAGTAGGAGTAGGGACAGTGTAGCATGATGCCCAGGGTGGGAGAGGACAGAGGGGCAGGCATGAGGCCATGGTGAGGCTTTTAGGTTGTACTAGGAGGCCTCAAAGGAGTCAGGGAAGACGTGAGGAGTTCTTCCTTCTGAGAAGCTCCTGGAAGCAAGGTGGCTTCATAAAGGACATAAATTAGATGGTGAATTTGACATGGGTGACCTCACATGGTCTTTGGAGCCCTTGAGGGATTCATGTGTGCCTGGGCAAGATGCCACTGATAACAAATGTTCCTTGACCTGTGATGGAGACATGTCCTGAAAAACTCATAAGTCAAAACTGCATTTAATACATAACAAACATTATAGCCCCGCCTGCCTTAAATCTGCTCAGAACTTTGCATCATCTGGCACACAGACTGTTTTGTTAGCACAGTTTTGGCTCTCTGGAGTTCTCTTTGAATACTGTACTGAAGTTAAGAAGCAGAATGGCAAGTGATAATCTTTGTGTTGTTGTAAAATCTCAACATTGTCAGTTGAACTGGTTTAAGTCTGAGGTTTAAAAATATGACTTTATGGGTCTTTATTCAAGATTCTATTCAATTATTTTCTCTCTTCCTGTTTAATAATAGGTCCTTCTACTATACAAAGCCTTTAGAATATCCCTGGATTATTTTTTTTTCATTGAAATCTACTTTATGAGTTTGTGCCTTGTTTATATGGCTGTCTTTGCCTTTAAACAATCTGTGGTGCTAAGTCCTCTGCTGTACTTTAAAACACTTCCATGTCACTTTCCCAGTCTGTGCCTCCCATCTTTCTCTGCACTTTGGAGACTCAGCTTGCAGCTGGGTTTGTGTCTGTCACCTTCTGAGACTTGGGGAAAGTGGCCTTCTATGCTCAAGGGCACTGTGGCATCCGCTGGGCTATGGTTGTTCACTGCTTCTTTTTGCAGCTCGCATCACTAATAAAACAGGACAGTTTAAGATGAACAACTGCTACCAAAAGTTGAGAGTTGGTCCATTTCAGGCAGCTCCAGGGGACAGGGCATTACCAGTGGAATTCACTAACAATTATAGGCAGGCAATTTCATTAGGTAGAGCAAGTCCATTCTCCACCCAGCCCTCCTTACATAGGAGTAGAGACACATGAGAATGAAATTCTCTGCTGGCGTTCCTTGAACCCACCAGAAGCCTTGCTGTGGCTGGCGTTAGGAAGTGTCCCTTCTGTTGATAGTTATTATTCTATAGATGCTCAAAAGCAGCAGAAAGGAAAGTTTCTCTTTGCAATGGAAAAACCAATGAGTGAGAAATAACTAATGAGAAAGGTGTCTCAGAAATGTATTTCTATAAAAGGAGCTTAAGCAGAATTCTACCACATTAAGATGTTTCTTAATTGTCCAGTGGACTTGTCTGGATCTTTATGGATTGTCTTAGTCAATTTGGGCTGCTGTAGCAAAATATTACAGGCTAACTCTAGAGTAAATGCTTTTGAGCATTGAGCAAATAGAGGCATTACTAACATGTTAGCAGATATGTCAACGTACTCTCAAAGAACTGAAGTGCTAGACTGGCATGGAACATTTTAAGAAATGAGTAATTGCTACAAATCATAATTCTTGAATATTCTAGCTTTAAGATTGTTTTGAGTGGGAGTACGATATGTACACATATATGTATATACACATAGATACAGGTAGATACACCCAATCAAATTTATAATCTAGGTTTTGCTGGGCCAGATGGGGGAGTTCAAAGCAGGGTCAGATTAACAGTAATAATTATATCTATACCAGTTCTTTTCCCCATTTACGTTATAGACCATGCAAGCCTCTTCTAAATCTGTTAATTCCAGGGAATTCTTTGAAATGTCATGTAGGTAAGACAGTGTCGGCAACTGTTTTAGTCGGCTCTCATGCTGCTGGACACAATATTCATCATCCACGCTGAAGGGAAGAGAGGTTTAATTTGGCTTGTTTTAAGGGGACTCAGCCCATGGTCACCTGGCTCCAAGGCAGAAGCGGCATGGAAGATGATGCCGGTGGAGTAGGGAAACTGAGCCAGAGAGGAAGGAGCCAGGGATTAGATACACTACCCAAGGCCATGTCTCCATAATCCACAAGAACACACCAAGAAGTATGCTCCATGAATCCCCTGGGTGGATCCCAAAGTCAATCAAGGTGATACAGTCCAGCTTAACCGTCACAGCAGGTAGCACATGGTATTGCCATTACCTTCACCCGTGTTCTGATCGCCTGGGATGAGGTTGCCAAAACCACTTTGGCTGTCACTAGTGTGGAAGTCAGCACTCTTAAAACCTTACAGTCCAAATATAAGGTAAAAGAATTCCCAAACTATCTCACAATCCAATTACTAGGCAAGAGAATTCCTGTGTCAGTTTATATTTCCTTTAGGATGCCCTAAACGCCAAGGTAGTTTTAGATCACTCCGGTGAGACCAAAGTTTTTTGCTTTTGTTTTTTATCTTTTTGAGACAGGGTCTCGCTGAGTAGGTCAGGCTGGCCTTGAGCTCACTTTGTAGCCCAGGTTGGTCTCGAACTTGCAATGATCCTCCTGCCTCAACCTCCCAAGGGCTGGAATTACAGACATGCAACAGCATGCCTGGGGACACAACAAAGATTTATCAGAACCAGTTCTTCCAGTTTTGACTTAGATACTGGACCATCGTGCCCCTGATATGTCCAGGTACAAACCCTGCACATACTGCTGTTCACCAGATTTCAACTTCCCCCATAAACACTGACCACCCTCCCATACTTTCCAGGCTTCAGAAACTAGACTCAAGTTTTGCATTTGACTTCGATGTCCTCCTGGATGTTGGCATTCCCTATAAATTCCATATGGCGATAATTCCTGGCTTTTCTACTTATTAGCTGTGAAATTACTTAAACTCTCCAATCTTCATAGATATAGGATGGATTAATAATAATTTAAAAACAAAATTACTGCTGTATTCTGAGCATGTACAGAGAAAGACGGGGTAATGGACTAGGATGTAGTGTTCTTGGGTTGCTCCATCTCAGGAAGTGTTTAAGGGCCTGAGGAGAAGTGGAATTAGCATCAGAGAGGAATTAGGATACCATGCTAAGGGTCTGCACAAGCCTTGAACAATCCTAACATATATGTACCCTTCAATTATGGCGGTGAAGCTAGCTGAATGCTAGGCACTTGTATATAATTTGTGCCTGTATTTGTACCAAGGACGGAAAGGTTCATTATTCACAATGTAACAGAGTAATGAACCATTTACCCAGTACTCTGCTGCTCCAGTCACTGAACATACTGTGAAACAACAGGAGTTAAATGGGAAATAACTGTCTTCAGGTCTCTACATCTGTCCACAGCACAGGGGTTATGGAATTCCTACCTCTCCTCCCTCCCACCTGCCATTGCAGCTGGCCATCCATGACACTGTCTGCTCTGTGTCAGGTCCTGTGTGGGGTGCAGAACACAGGTCTAAATAAAATGACACCTGCCCCAAGGAATGAATGGGAAATGTACATATGAACAAAAACAACATAATTCGGGGAGTCCGGCACCTTAGGGGAGAGGGTGACAGGGCTGTGAGACCCATGGAGAAGAATAGGAAGACTCACTGAAGATGCATTTCGGCTGGGGCCTGAGGGGTGAGGACGTTATGTGTGACTCACATTGTGAATGTGAGTTGCATGTAAACACATCTCGCTTAGTTATACAGACTGTTTTATGGCAAAGGAGAGAAAACAATGTCAGTTTAGGGTCCACATGTGCCTGGTATTCCACCAGGCAGGTTAAAAAAGTCTTATTTTACTCTTCTACTGTGAGATAAATTCTATTCTTATCCTCTTTGTACTGATAAGGAAACTGAGGCACATAGATGATCAATAGATTGAAGATGTCACAGCTAAAAGATTTTGTTAAGAAGAAAATAAAGCTGGGCACGGTGGCACACACCTATAATCCCAGTACTCTGGGAGGCTGAGGCAGGAGGATCGGAAGTTCAAGCCCAGCCTGGGCAATTCAGTAACTTAGCAGGACCCTGTTTCAAAAAGGAAAGAAAAAGAAGAAAGAAAGAAAGAAAGGAAGGAAGGAAGGAAGGAAGTGAAGAAAAGTGGCTTAAGCCTTCTACCTGGCTTTACATAATTATTGTAAATATATATATATATATACACACTTTTTTTTTTTAGTACCAGGACTCAAACTCAGGACCTTGTGATTGCCAGGCAGGTGCTTGCACCACTGAGCTATATTGCAGCTCCTATTATAACAATATTAATATAATCAATTATTTACAATAAAATAAATAACTGTAATAACTCACTGACCACTTACTATGTATCAGCCACATTTCAAAGCAATGGGCACAAATTCATCTAATTTTTAATATCACCCAGAAAGGTAGGCAATTATGATACCTCTGTATTAGAAATGAGGAAACTAAGGCACAGAGAGTAGAAATGACTTGTGCAGTGTGTGTCTGAGGCATAGGTTGTGGTCTAGCCCAGAGCTCATGCCTGTCCACAAGGGATAAGATCCAGATGGGGTCCTTGCAGCCCACAGTTGACTTGAATTTGTTTGTGTTGGCCCTTCCAGCCTTTGTGCTTCTTACCAACCCTGGAACAAGTGTAATTCCCTGTAATATTTCAGGATACACGCACAGAAATGTTTTGTGAAAAAAATAAGGCCCAAAAGGACAATTCTGTTGATGTGTTGAATAAAGTCTGAATTTGTAATGGTCATGGCAAAGCTTTGATGGGGTAACAGGACTGATGGTAGTGTACTGGTGTCTCGGTCTGTTTTTGGACCATGTTCATTTATCTTATCAACTGACTCCTTGAGTTACTGCCCCAATGTCTGTCTCATTGGTGACTCAAGAGGAAGGACAATTGCTCTATTCACCTAACAGTGGGCACTGTTCCATATTGAAAGGATGTCACCCTGCACACTGGTTCACAGGCCTTCCACACTGGAATTCCATACACAAGTGCTCAGACATCAAATTGGTCTGAATTTATCTCTTGAGGGTGAGGTCTGGCTCAGTCTGGTTTGGGAAGCACTGAATCTACAGTGGTGCTTTCACCTTGACCTCTTACTAGGCACAGACCCAGAAGGCCTGGGAAGGGTCCAAGAGTCTGCATTTCTAGATGTTCCTCAGTTCTGCTACGACTTCTGGCCACAGGCCATAAGTGCAGGAGCATGAACACCTTGTTATAGACAGAAGATATGCCAGGTGCTACCACCGACCCACAAGCTAGCAGCTGTGACAGAAGCGAATAGCAGGAAAGATATGAAAGATCAATTAGGATGAGTTGAAGTCAAGCCATTCTGCACTTCTCTCGAGCCCTTGATAGTTCCCAGGGCTGTTGGATATCATGCAATAATAATTAAGTAACCCTTTCTGGAAGTTGGCTTCTGGATGTTATAGTGAGCAAGTTAGGGAAATGTATAATATATGTAAAAATATTTTCATCACTTATTGTTAAATGAATAACAAAGAATGGGAGATGCAGGTAATGAACATCTGCTCTGAAGGAACAAAATCTACATATTCAGATTTCCCAAAGGATTAGGTAAATAAAGCAATATATTAGCTAGTAAAACTACTCGCTGAGCTCTGTGGCGCCGTGGATTCTGCCACAATGAAAAATTCTGCTTGGAATTTGATTCAGGGGAACAACGGATGTTTCCCAGTTCCCTGGTTTGCTTGTTGCCCCCAGCCCTCCACCGCTAAGTCCCTCATTGCTCTGTGAGGTGGGGGATTCAGAAATGAGTTTCTGAATGAAGTCGATGATTTTGAAAACCTCTGGTGATAGGGCCAGAGACAGGATTTTTGAAAATTTTTTTGAGCACTTAGAGAATGGGGATGGTTTCAGGATGAAAGAGCTTCTGGGATACAAGATCAAGTATGATTCACTGGCAGAAGAGGGATGCTCAGGAGGGTCATGAATTCTGAGACCTCAGGGGACACTTGAGAAGGGAACTGGTCCTCTTTGTTACTTGGCTGAGTCCAGGCCTGGGAGAAAAACTTCAGATGAATTTGGGAACACTCAGAACATCTTCCCTCTGGGTGTAGCTGGAAGACACTGTGGATCCAAAGATCACACAGAGGGGAAAGTGCAGTGCAGATGGTATGGCGTGAGGAGATGCGTGTGGAAAGAAGCCTGTATTCTCCTTTCTGGACCTCCTGCAACTCTAGGATGGGACAGGTGAGTCTCTAAATGTTGCCTATGTCTCTAAGAGAAGCTCACATGTGGTGGACCTGCTTAGTGGCAAGAACAGAAACAACCAGGCACATAGGTGGCTCCGGTGAGCAGATAATAGAGGCGAATTTGGATTTCTGCGGTGGTTACAGATGCTGGTGTACCAAGATTTACGGGACAACTGACACTACTATTGAGGTTCACACAGGACAGGCTAAACAGAGGAGGAGATGTGGCCCCCCACCCACTGGGCTGTAAGATTCTCCCCAGAAAGAGGAGCCCTGTGTTCCAGGAGCAGAGCTCAGACTCCCAACAGCTGAGAAAATGGGGTGAGGCCGTAAGGAGGGGTAAGATGATACATTGACTATTTCCTGAAAAGAGAGACTGAGGAAAGTGCAGAAGGGAAAGTTGCATCTTCAATGAAAGATTTAGATTTTCTCAACTAAACTAGGGTTTGAGAACAAAATAAAGTGTAAAGAGAACAATCAGAGTTTCATTTTTATACAACTGCTTTGGTGACTGTAAATTCTGTACTTGCCATACTGGAGTGTGCAGATTAAGATAAAGTAAGTCTTAAATAAATATCCAGTTGGATGTGCTAAGTTTTTTTAATTTTTTTACTAAACTCCTAATATGTATCAGCCTCTTGCTAAGTGACAGAGAGGAAGCAGTGAACAAAGTAAGCTACTACCTTATTGAGCCAGAGAACAGAGGTTAATTAAATAAATATGACAGATGTTAAATTCTGGGAAGTCAAATGAGGGAGTAAAGGAGTATGTGTGTGTGTGTGTGTGTGTGTGTGTGTGTGCGTGCGTGCACGTGTGTATACACTGCATGTTCTCTTGTATAATATTTTATCAGTTGATCTATGAAGACCTCACTGATAAGGAAGAATTTGAATGAAGACCTAATTGTAGTGAAAGGAAGCCAAATAACTATCTGGGGAAAGCATATCCCAGGCATGTGCAAAGTCCCTGAGGTCTGGACATACTTGAATGAATGGATGGCTTTATTTTCTACTAAAAATATTATGGCTCTCCTCTTGTCAAAACTTGTTTGGTTTTGAATTTTTTGAACTTTGTTTTTTTTTAAATGATGTAGACCTTCCCTTTGCATTTGAAGTTTGTGAGATTCACTCACGTTGACTAATTTGTAGTTCATTCCTCCCTGCTACATTCTAGTCAGTTCCCTGGAATGAATTCCCCTCCATGTATCCGTTCTGCTGGTGATGGATTTTGGATGGTTTCTAGTGTGAATCTCTGTTAAGGGAAAATGCTGTGTAGACATTTTTGCACATGATTCAGGAAAAACGTTTCTTGGAGTTTCTGCTTCCTGATCTGTCTTTGCACAGATAAAAATAATGGTGCACATTATTTCCACCATTATCATCTCCATTTCTTGGTTGCAAAAAGGAAGTTTTAAAATATTACATGATTATATTCAGAAAATGAATGTCAAAAAATTCCACACAGAATCTTTTTATACATTTTAAAACAAGAAATTCAAGCTTTTCTCCTTGAACCCACTTGAAAAGAATCAAGTTTTATACATAAAATAGTCACATGCCATTTCGAGTGAAGCTTTTAAATAATGGTCTCTTTTTTTTTTTTAATTTTAGAAACATAAAAGTACAAAAACATATTGACAAACAGACACCCATTATCATAGAAAATAGTACAATCACAACTAATCTATAGACAAGGTGATATGGTCTCAACAGTAGTTGTTGCTTTATCCATTGATATCTTCGAATTGTAGATGTATGGACCCATATACAGACATGCAAATTTAGT
>PVLD010025562.1:0-23545 GCA_004027595.1 Dinomys branickii
ACACACACACACACACACACACACACACACACACACACACAATCCCAATTTTACATCTCAGAGTTGAAGCCTGGAAAGGTTATATGTGTCACCCCTCATCACACAACTAATAAGAAGAGTTCAAATGCAACCCCACACCGGTCTGACTCCAGCCCTCTCTCTGATGTGCCCTCTACTGTCCTCATCTCAAGAGAAATACAAACAACAGGCCGGAGAAACCTTCTAAGTGTGACATTCCCTCTAAGATTCTAAACTCTAGAAGTTTTTAGATTGTGGGCAACTCTAGACGCACAGAGCAAGGAGGCAAAGGCACAAACATCCAGACCATATCTGACACTCCAAATGAAGAACAACATACTTAATCCTTCACAGGAAGTTCCTACCACATTCCAACAGCTTTGGAATGAGGTAGGCCAGGGTCTGTGTAGACCAGACTTTGGTCCAACTTGGTCAGTAAATACAATTTTCCCTCAGAGGATGCTAGTAAAATCTTATTACTAATTGCTTCTCTCTGTTTTGTTTTAAGATTGGGAACAGGAAAGAGAAGACCAGCAGCCCATTCATGAAATTCCAGACATGGTCTAGGTATTCTAAAACTATGCAAGTGTTTGGCCCGCACCCTAAAAACACGAAGTTGGTGAAAAAACTTCTGGCCTTTCAAGAATTTCTACACTGGAATATCAAAGGCAAAATAATACTCTTCATAGCAAACACTAGGCGTCTTGGGAAGTTTAAATATCAGTCTGTAACCTAGGAGTATTCTGTTTTAGAGGAAGCTGAGCTTTGTTATTTTTTGCTTTGCACTGCTCAAACTGGAACCCAGCATCTCAAATATGGCAAGCTGGTGTTCTCTCACTGAGCCACACCCTTTCTTCTATCTAAGAATATTTTAAAATTATTTTCTAAAACCTAAAAAGATGAATTTCCATGAAAAAGAAACAAAAGAAAAGCAAAGAGATAGTGTTGTCCTCTCAAAAAATAGAAATAACTGTTTTCTAGCTGCATTTCTGGCAGAAATCCCTCTAGAAGTATGTCATTACAATTCACATCACCTGGAAAAGTTTCATGACCAGCACTGATAACGCTGTTACCTCAGTTTGATCTTTCCAAAACCATCTTTAAGACAGCATTAAGTTCTCCACTGTTGGGTTTTCCACTGTTGGTGGAGTATCAATTCAGTCAAGAGTAACTGTAAGCCCAGTCTCCCCATTAAGAGGCTGTGTCTGCTAATTTCCATCTTCCTTCTTTGAACCTTTTTCTTCACGAAAAGAAAATCTAGACCTATGCCACACACCAAAAGACAAATGCTACAGGACAGAAATAAAAGGACAAGATGGTACAAAAATAATTCAAAACTCTTAATTTTCATGCTGTAACCTAAACCAACAGTATATCAAGGCTAAGAAATGAAAGCACATTCTTTACATAAGCATGCAAGAAGCTTATTTCAAAGACAGACAAATTTCTCTAGCTTAAAAAAGGTATTTAATGAAAACTACACAACATTTTAGCTGCTATTGTTAAAGCTCATTTTTATTTAGACATTTATATCAGAAGTGATCAGCTCCTACTACAAACATCAGACACTAGTACAATCAGGTCCATTAGAAAGACGAGGAGCAGTCTGAAAGACGACAAACTAGGGCCTCGGAGGCAGCTTGGTGATTGCAGTGCTCACCTAGCTTGCGCAAGACCCTACGTTCAACATCTGATACCAAAGTAAGAAATAACCAAACTAAACAAAGGAATCACAAGCACTTGTTTCCTTCCTCCTACTGCATTAAGTGATAACAATACCACTAACAATTATCACTAAAAATTAAAGGAGACTATCCCAGTTTAAAAACAAATTTTGAAATCTAGTTGGGAAAAAGAAAATCCTGAATATAGTAAAAAACCTAGATAATGAATTTTAGATAAACATATGGCTTAGCCAACTATGGTGGCACACACCTACCATCCTAGCATTCTGGAAGCCTGAGGGAATAAGACCCCAAGTTCCAGCCTGGGCAACTTAGCAACTTTGCAAGTCCTGTCTCAAAAGATAATAATAATAAAAATAATTTTAAAATACACACACACACACACACAGCTGGGGTTATAACTCAGTGCAAAAGCCCTAGGTTCAATTACTAACACATCAAAAAAAAATCAATTCTGACCATTTGAAAAATAAACATTCTCATGATAATCAATTTACTATTAGAGCAACCTACTTATCAGAAAATAGCAAGATTTTTTCCATGACTTTAACAGGTTTGGTAACTCGTAAAGCCGTAAGAAAATGTTCTCCCGCTGGGGGTGGAGCTGAGTGGTGCAGTCCTTGCCTAGCGCACATTAAACCCTATCTATATTGGAGCCTCACCACTCTGAAAAACTCTCCCCAGCAAAGTCCTTACCTGTGACTCTTTGATCTAAAGTTGTAAAAACAGTTTCTCTTCCTTTCCTTGCAATTCTAAGCACAATATATCAACAGAAACAGAGTAAAGCAAATGAAGAAGCTCAAAAGCCTGAAGCAATTGAGTCTTGCTCATATAATCACTATGTACCTCTTTATATATACTGTTTTATAATCTATATATTTTTATGCATTATACATGGACATACAAAGCTTTTATAGGTGTACTATCCCTCCTGTAGCTTCTCCACCTCAGCTCACATCAGTTCTATCTAATTAGCTGCTTGAGCCTTACGGCTAAGAACCGATCTCCCTTACTTTCTTTCGCACCCCACTTCCATTCTCTCAAGACCTACCTGAGTCCTACCTCCCAAAGATCACCTGGACTCCTTCCCTTCTTCCAACTCCACTGTCACCGCACTGATCTAAGCCACTATTCTCTTGCAGCTGGACAACTGCCCTAGATTCCTCATTATCTCCTTCCTACCAACAGCTATCTTCCACAGAGCAGTCACACTAACTTTTCTTTTCACACTAACTTTTTAAAATGTTAAGCTAGATTCTGCTATTCCCTTGCTGAAAACCCACCATAGGCTTCCCAAGCTCATAAATGTCAGGACTGTGAAGGAGTAAAGTTTCACCTGCTGGAGTGCTAACAAGTTAGCCCACCACACTCACAGGGATGCTCCCAAAACAACCTGGTTCTTGGGTGGGAGACAAAGCACCCTTCAAGCCCCAGTTCGCACCAGGTGATACAAAGAGAACCAGACAACACCTGCACGGCAGTGGGCTGTGTTACAGGAGATATCTGAGCTTAACAAACCGAAATCCTTTATAATGGGCAGGAAGCTGGCCTGACCTCTTCCCAAAACAAAGATACTGTCTTTCTTACAACAGAATATAAAACATGTTTCATACCACAGCAATATATGTGCACCCATGTTGACAGCAACACAATTTGTCATAGCTAAATCTTAGAAACCACCCAAATGTCCATCAACCAAGGAACAGATAAAAAAGATGTGGTCTTTTTATACAATGGAATACTACTGAGCCATGAAGAAGGATAAACTGGAGACTTTCATAGGTAAATGGATGCAACTTGAGACCATACTCATAAGTGAAATAAACCAGACTCATATGCGTAAATTCATATTGTCTCCCTGGTGTGAGAAACAGAGTAAGTTCTAAAATGTACAGTAGATATTGCAAAATGGGAAGAAACTATTAAAAAGGAAAAAGGAACTAGGACGGGGGAGGGGAAAGGACAACGGGAAAAGGGAAAAAAGGCGAGTCAGTTATAGTGTTAGTGTCTCTTAGTTCATGAAAAAGGAAGGTTTGTGCTAATGTCAGTTTTACTGGGAACCACTGCTTCCCTAGCTTACTACGCTGAAGCTGCACTGGCCACTGTAGGGTTTCCAGTAGGCCTAGTGCTTTCCTGGCACGGGGCCTTCGCCAGCAATGCTTGTCACCTCACTAAAGACGTCACTACCTCACTAAGATCTTCCCTGGCCAACCTATCGGAGGAAAATCCTACCCTCATTGGTTTGTTTCCTTGTCATCACTTTGCTTACTTACTCCCTCATGCAACACACATTTAGTGAGCTCCTATCATGCGCCAACCCTTACTACTCCAGGAGTAACTACTTTATCTACTTGCTGGACTTAGGTCCTTCTCTGGAGTAAACACCTTGTCTTTCTATTCATTCATCTCTAAACACACGGAGCTTAAAACTGTGGCTTCAGTAAAACTCCATTGAATAAACAAACAACACCAAGTATTAAAATAATTCCAAGTCAGTATGGGAAAGCAGCACGGAGAGCTCTGCACAAAACGTAAGGGACTAGGAGCTAGACAGCCTCAATTCAACATCCAGACTCATCATTCAGAGACGCCTGAGCAGTTCTAAATTTCTCTGCAAAGTGAACAAAATCCTCTCTTTACTAACTGACCAGACTGAGGACCAAATGACAAAGCTTAATAGTAAGTCCTTACAAGGCTAAGCTTGTAACAAATGGGATAGTTAACAGCCATGAGATAGTTATTTACCCAACAAAAATGAATCTACTCCATAGCTGGCCCTATTATAGAAACTTAGTGAAAAACTGTAACTTAAATGAAATTAGAAAGCATTTTGTTCTTTAATAAACTTAAAGGGAAAGAGTAGTTTTCACCCTTTCAATGCCCTTCAGACATGCTTTAAATTTTTTCAGCAAGAAGTTTGGTGCCTTTACCTCATCTTGATCCTAGAATATTAAAGGAATGTTTTCTGGTTATTTATTTTTAAGTATGTCACTCAAAAGGCGGATTTCTGGAGGTGTGTGCAGACTTTTATCAGAGGTATAAAGAAAAAGAATCACAAAGTGAAAGGACCCATGCACATGCCTAAGATCTTGAGAATCACTACAAGAAAAATGCCTTGTGGTAAAGATTCTAAGATACAGGATGCTTCCCAGATAAAAATCCACAAGGGAGGGAGTCACTGATTTGTACAGTCCTGCTTCATTGTTAAGCAAACTATGTCCTTCGGTACTAAGCCAGGAGTGGAGGCAGAAGTCACTATCACAGGTGCCTAAGGCAACTGTTTTAATAAAGTGATAATTATTTTAAAAATAGTAATAAGGCAATAGTTAACACTATAGTATGCCAGTCTCCAAAATATGAACTTTTAGCCTTCTGGCAAAAGTTACTGTGTCCTTACTGACTTCCACTGCAGTCAAAACACACTCTTCACTGCAAGTCGGGTGTGTGGGAGTGTGCACAGTGAAGTACACCCACCCTAGACTAAAAGGAGCAGCCTGAGAATCAGTGCACAGCCTGCAGTGTCAGCAGAGGATGGACATCCAGAGTCCACTCACCCAGCCACACTGCTGACTGGAGTTCACCAGCCCACTTATGCCCTATAACCTCACAACAGGATTATTCAACATGTCATCACAAGAAGCACTGCTTCTCTAAACTAACATGACAATGAAGTCTAATTGTTACATATAACAGATTACACAATATTCACCGGAAAAAAACTAATGTAAAAATTCAATATGATTAAGGTTCATTTCACATGACAGTTTTTAAACTCAATATAAGTACATAGATGAATAACAACAGATACATTATGCTAGCAAAAAGAAGGAATGACGTAGACTGGTCCTTCTAAAACTTAAAAGAACATGAAATTGAGGGGAAGAAACACATATGAAGTCTATAACTGCTAAGAAAAATACCTAGTTTAAGAGAGACAGATACAGATCGACAGTGTACACTTAAGAAACATTAATAGAGTACATATTTCCATATATAATTACATTTGGTTGCTTCTCATCACACGGGCAAGTCTCAAAAAATATCTCTATTGCTGGGCATGATGGTGCAGACCTGTAATCCCAGCACTTGGGAGGATGAGCCAGAGGGATTGACAAATTCAAGGCCAGCCTGAGCAACATAGCAAGTTCCAGGACAGCTTGAACTACACAGTGAGACACTGCAGGGGCGGGGCGTTCTCTCCATAGGTTACTTTAGAGATCACAACTTATTCCAAGCTTTGGGGCTGGCAGTGGCAGCTACCAAACCACCCATACAGTCCTCAGTGACAACAAATACTTTTCCAAGAGTGTAATGGTTAATCTTTATCATAACCCTGAAAGATGGCTAGATTAGAAAAACACACTGTTGCGTAGTCTGGGTGGGTCATGTGGTGTAAGTCTGGGTACAGTCTTGGGGACTCTCTCCAGACCCTGGCCCCCTCCTCTCTAGCTCTTTTCTGTTTCCCTGATGCCTCAAGGTGAGCAGCCTTTTTCGGTCCTGACAACCATGGACAAGCATCGGCTGAAACCTCCTTGTAAACCCAAACAAACGTTTCTCCTGTAAGTTGTACGTGTCAGGCTATTCTGTCCAGTAACAGGAGAGTGGCTAATACAGAAAGTGAGTACAAGTGAAACCTAGAGTATCTAGAGGCTTCTACCTCGACATGCATTCAAATGGTCAAATGTCTAAACCTGTTTTCCAATTAAGTAACTCTCTTTATAAATAATAATGGTAGTTATCATTTCATTGCAAGATGCCAGCCACATTATATTTTTTTCCTAATACAATTAAATTTAAAATCCCAGGAGATGAGTATTACTATCTCCCTTTTACAAGAGTATAAATAAGAATCAGTTAAGTTTTAAATACTGCCCAAGTTAAGAAGCCACAGCACCAGAATTCAAACCCAAGCTGATCCTATTCCAACATCCTCACCCTTTTTATATAATAATGCTTATTTCTCCATAAAAGCAGCTAATGTTCACTTTGTTCCCAGTACTGTATGAATGAATGAGCCATACTTTTTATTACAATGAATCCCTGTAACACCCTTGGCAAGCAGTTATTAAACACATTTCATCTTGTTTTGCACTTGAGGAAACAGAATAGTTAAGTAAATCTGCCAGATTCACATAAGCTTACTTCATAATAGAACAAGCAGGGATCCACACCCAAGGTTCTCTGATACAAACCTATCGTTCAACCACGGCCTTATGTAGCTTTCACTTTGCAGCATGTAAAATAATGATAATTCAGGCATTATTCTTGAGTTTCTAGTTTACTGTTCTCAGTGCTACATGAAAAGGAATATTACTAATAGAAAACTATGTTAAAATACATATTTGATGAATCTGTTCCCCAGAAAACTGGGAAAATACACAATAAAAATTTATAAGTGATAGGATTATTGGTAAATATTTTATTTCTATTTTTCTAGTTTTTAATATTGATAAAACTTACTGAAAGACTAATTTTTCATAACATTCAATATTTATATTAGTAACTGCACCTAATATTTTTGTTAAAAATACTAGATTAAATGAACAAATTGAGGAAAGTAGTATTTAAAAAGATGCTTAAAACCACACACAAATAGCTGTATTTTACTACAGATATTTTTCTCTTTTCAGGAGCCTACCAAAACTAAATTTTGATTATAAAGTATGATACCAGTTTAAAATAACTTCAGAGTTGAATAAACAATTGAACAACAAAGAAAAATATGGCATTAACTAAATAACAGCCACTAGGAAACACTAAGGAAAAGTCTTTTGCTCTTTAAATTTTACCAATTCAAAAAAAAAATGAGAGACTGAAAGAGAGAGGTTTTCAGAACTCCGTAATTTAGACTAGAAAATTCTAAGAAGAAATTTACCTAAATCAACCACATCAGTTTAACCTGAAAAAACCTTTGGAAACTACAAGTGCAAAATCTTCATGAAAAAGACGTAAGTGTGCAGGCATCTGAATAGATGAACAGTAATCTGAGCATATTACCTGCTGGTTCTGAAATGCAGACGCTAACACCTAGTCAGAATGTGAGTGCTCGTATTCAATCAAGTTTACCCTTCAACATGTAATATCTTCTGGTCCTATTCAGCGACCCTGCATGATTCACTACGCTACATGGGAAACCTCTTGTTTCTCAGTGGAGAGGTAGTAAAGGTAACCTGAAATTACACAAATCCCACGTCCCTCCAGGAAACCACCACTCGACTTCTCACTGTGTTATCTGACAAGAACATAGTATTCGTTTTACAAGCCATCAAAAAACAGGCACTCCAAAAGAACAAAAGCAGTATGGGATCAGGAGGGAAGAAAAGGGTAACTGCAATTTTGTCTAAAATGTTTTATGATCTGAAGCAAACAGGGCAAAATGTTAAAAATTTGATATACTGGGTGGTACTAGATTGTTACCTACCTATCCTTTCCAGTCTGTTCAGAATATCTATAAATTAGAAACAATAATAAGTATACTTGTATAGATTAAAACATATAATCTCAACATCTCTCCAGCAATCTGAGACACTGACCTCTCAAAGAAGCCACCACTGACAGAACAACAAACATTCCCCCAATATTTAATTTAGCCTTCTGTAAGCATCAAAGGAAAAAACCGTCACATGAAATAAAACTAATTATAAACCTTTATGTTGTAACTTACTTGAGAGGTTTGGTCTGCATACCTTGAATAATTTCTAATACGAAAATGATCAGTTTATCTGTTAAAATGATACACTTTCAGAACACATGACCCTGATGCTCCCAGAGGAAAGCACAGGCTCTCCAGACACCTTACAAAATGTGCTACCCAGTCTTCACACTAGAAGTCACTTTGGTACTAAGAACATATATTAATGGTAAGCTTATGGCAGGAAAAGTGTCCTTTACAAAGTAAGACCTCCCCTTCTTTACAATGAATGAAGCAGAATCACGGTGCTTCTGACAAAAGCCCCAAGCAGAAATTGCTGCCATATACAGGAAGCAGATGGGTTGGATAATGCAACCAGATAATCAACTGCTTCTCTCTTCCCTTCACTAGATTTAGGAAGCATGCAGTTAAAGACAAAACAAAAACTAGAAAAGCAGAAGTTAGCCGCTGAGGCAGGACTTGAGTATGCATCAAGGCACACGTTCTGAGCATGGGAGCAGTCAGACGTAAGCGACAAAGAGAACGTCAACAGTGTTTCATTACTCTCAAGAATGAGTGCTGCGCTTAGCACAGCCACAATTAACACTAAGATTCATCTGTACCTTCATTAGTGAAACAAGTTGCATTTTAAGGTTCAACTGTTTGTTAGTTAACAAGTATTTAACTAAAAACACTTCTTAAAAACAGACAGTAGATACAAGGCTCTGAGCAAAGAATTATGGATCTCCAAAAATCACAATGATATTGTCCTTCCTTTCAACAAGTTTACAACCTGGTTCATGGAAAATGATACGTAAACACAGACAACAATACAAGTCAAAGTGTAAGTAGTTACAACCTCAAGGAATAGAAAAAAGAACAAAGTTAGAAGGTCAATGGGATCAAGGAAAAACAATGAATAGGTTTTTGGCTGTTAAAGAAGAGAACCCAGGAAAAGCAATTGGAGGAGGAAACAGAATACAGACAGAAAAGCTGCTGTGCACATGGTGTTTGAGTGAACAGTATAAACCATGGAAACACACCTCAAGTATTAAACCCTACAAAGAAACGTTAATTCTGCAGCAGCATGGAAACCTGCTGAAAGTCACAAGAGATAAAACGGTAGGGGGACGGCAGCACTTCTGCTCTGGTCTTGCTGTTTCTTCGGCACCTGCCATCTAACACCAGCCTTCCCCTTTGGAAAGCCACGGAGCCAGATGCTGACTTTATTCCCATGAACTAGTGTGGGAACCTTTTTTGATTACAAAGAGGACCATCAAATCTTAGCATCCCAGGAGTGTCAGTTACCTATAAAACAAGGCACAACAGTCAGTTACTGCTAATCTGTGAACATTCACTCAACACAGGGGAGCACCAGAAGAAACTTGGAGGACATATTTCAGGCAGTTGACATGTGCATAAATGCTTATTAACATGAGAAAATGCTATAGTTCTTAGTGATAGATTTTAAAACTTAGTTTTATATACACAAAAAGTTCAGAACTTTCAAGTAGTGTCTATACTGAAAAATAATCATCAACACATTAATGTAAAGAAATACAACAACTAAATTTTAGCTACTTAATTGCAGTTAGGCCATAAGCCTTTCAAAGAAGAAAGAAATGTATGTGGGAATTTGTCACACTATGTAATGATCAATGAAGAGCTAAACACAATCTCTGCCACCTCAAGTGCTGGAAATGCTTTATGCTGTACTTCTGTAAGATGTACAAACAAGGTGAAAGAGTGGCTTTATGATTAAAAAGCTGGATGGGCAAAGGAAGTCTGAACACTGTACTTAGCAAATAATGTCAATATAGCAAATAATGTCAATAAAGTATGAATGACAAGTGAGTTGCAAAGATAGTAGCTCATTTGGTAGAACTAAAGGAAGAGCGAGGAAAGGCACCAAGGGGCTGCTACTGTAGGGCTGGAACCATCCCCGAGTTTTCAAACTACCTGTGAGGATCTTCTACCAGCCTATAGACAACGAGGAGTACCAAGAGATTTATTACGGACTGTTGAACTCAGGGCCAGGGGCACAAGACACACACACATGCACTTCGTTTTCCCTTAAAAATAACTTGAACGCTACTGTGAAACAGTGCCTGAATGAAGAAAATCACTGAATCAAGAAATACTAGGAAGAAGGCTACTGCAGCCTTCCAAGATGATTGGGGCTTGAACTAGGCCAGTGGAGTAAAACAGGGACGAATTTAAGAACAAACTGACAACACAGAGAAACCAATTAGATGTGCTGGCAGAAAAGGATGGACTCAAAAAGAAAAAAAAGGAAAAGAAAAGAATGGACTCAAACAATTAAAATTCCTAGGCCAATACTGTATGTAGCCCAGGTAAGAAACAGCACCACATTAAAATGAATAATTACACTATTCTCAAAGTAATAACTTTTTCAAGGTTGCATTTAACTAGTCTTTGAGGTTATTATTAGTTACTTCAACAGCCAGAAATTATCCATTAGTCACAGAGAAGAGGCCTAGAAATTAAAAACAACACTGAAATACCATCTTACTCCAGAAAGAATGGCTCTCATCAAGCAATCAAATAACAAATGCTGGTGGGGCTGTGGGGGCAGGGGACGTGGTGTCCCACATTGCTGGTGATAATGTAAACACTATGGAGATCAGAATGGAGATTCCCCCCAAAATTAAAAAGAGAAACCCCATTAACTGAGCTATTCCCCTTGTAGGACTCTTCCCAAAAGAGTTTAAGTCATCATATTACAGTAATACATGCATACCCATGTTTATACCAACTACATCTTAGAAATGGTCTATATGCCCATCAACAGATGAATGGATAAAGAAAATGTATTCATACACAATGGAGAACTCCTCTGCCATAGAAAAGGATAAACTTGAGCCAGGTGTGGGTAAATGAATGACCTTGAAACCATGATGTGAAATAAATCAGATACACAAGTTTAAATATCACACTGTTTCTCTTATATGAGAAATCCAAAATATAAATAAAGAGCAAAATTTAAAAATAGGAAGTAGGAAGATATTTTCAAATAAAAAGGGGATTGGAGGGGGTAGAGGGAAGGAGAAAGGCATTAAAAATAATTAAAAGAAAAAATGGAAAGAGGTTTTATAAATGGAAAGGGGAATAAAGAGTAGGAGGGAACAGCAACCGATAGAGGGTAAGGGTACAAAAAAGAATTAAGGTGTGTTACACACACATACAAACTCCCCACAATAAAGCAGTCATTACATACTGCAAACATGTACTAATAAAATTTTTTTAAAAAAAGAAGATATATGCAGGCTGGGAATTTAACTCAGGGCAGAGCACAGGCCTGGGTTCCATGCCTAGTACTGGAAAAAAAAGGGCACATTTTTAAAAAATTGGTCAGTAAATAATTCGAGTTTATCAAAAGATACTTCCACAGAGGAAACAATCCACAAGGGGGACTAACTCAAGATTTCCCTGAGAATCACATTTGCTCAATGGATTTTATAATAGAATCTAATTTTAACACTTCTGTTAATAAGTTGTAGCATTAACACATATCACATTATAAAATACGGCATATCTTTTAAAATGACACATAACATGAAGTTACCAATAATAGTACTCAAAATAATACAAATATCATACATTCACAAGTAATTATGGTTAATGCCAAAGAACAAAAATTGTAATTTCAGCAAAAAAAAAAAAAAAAAAAAATCATACCACTTTTACCATACTGCCTTCTTAATACAGAGTAACTGACTACTTATTAGACCAAATTTCTTTGTGGACTATGCAAAGATTAACGTTGTTAATATAAAGATTAACAAACTAATCTTGAGCTGAATAAAATATACAAACCCAAATCAACAATTCAAAGTGCAACCATAAAAGAACAAACAAACAAGACACATACAAACCAGACACATACAAACTAGGTAAAAAGAAATCAGGCAAGAGACTTAGGTTTTTGAGCATCTCCTGTAAGTCTGGCACTAAGCAGACTCAAATGAAAATGGTTCCAACTCGGACACTCTCTCCTAACCCACAGTAACTACGTAAGTCTTTGGGCACTTATATATAAACTGCACGAAGGCAGAGAGGGACTGGTAAATAGCATTCTCCCAGGACTGCAACAGCACCTGGCAGAGAAGTACTCAAGATGCATGGACAAACAGATGGCTGAGGCTTGAGTGGGTATTTTTAAACAAAGTCGGTGTGGTCCACATATATAGAAGGAAACCCTAACATCTGAGGGAAGAGAAAATACAAACATTATCCAAATCACTATGCTCCCCATTCTAAGGAGATGATATCATAGTAGAACGGGAAAAGCCTAGGCTCCAACATCAGATGTGGATGGAAAGACTATTGGACTTTCTGTCTCCCTGGGTCAGTCACTACTCCATGACTGAAATGTACAGACTCATTCCTTAATCTTAGAGGTATGCAAAGTCTTAACAGAAATAACATATATGGAGTATCTAGCAAGTATTTGGCATATAAATACTACTTGACAAATATAAATCCCCCTATGTACTGGGCCAGGGAAACAACAGATGTTAACACAGTCTTAGTCTCAAGGACAAAGACCAAGGAAGGGGATACAGTGACAGTAATCCCACAGCAGAACCCGCTGAAGACATTTTTAACCACTATTTGGAAAGCGCACCTCATCAGCTCATCATATTATGTTAGATTAGCAATCAGTACAAGCCTGTGCAGCACTCGAGTACAGGACACACCAGCACAATGAACACAAAGCAGCTAGCACATCTGTGACTGACAACGCCACACAAGCCGAAACGAAGCATGTTTTTCTTTGCCATCATGCCAACCCTACTTTCTCGACAAAATATGAAGTAAACTTTACTGATTCACGAAATTATAGGCCACTGAGGAGTCTTAAGAAAACCTTCCTAAGGGACCACTGAAGACTCCACCTCGAAGAGACCAGGACAAAGTACATTTTCTCTCTTACCTTCACAGCACCATACACAATGCAGCCCAATTATAATACATAACTAAAGCCCCAAAACTTCTTACCCATAACTGCAACAATGAAAAGAGTGTGTGTGTGCGTGCGTGCGTGCGTGCGTGCGTGTGTGTGAGAGAGAGAGAGAGAGAGAGAGAGATTGAATCCAGGATATCACGCATGTTAGGCAAGGGCTCTAGTCCTAAGCTACATGACCAGGCCACAAAGAATTTTTTGAAAAAGACCTCACTAATTTCCTCTTCTGAGTTAACAGTAAAATTAATCACACCATTACTTTAACTATCTTTTTCCTTAGTGCTTATCCAACCTGTAAAATCAATAGCAGGTCACACTGTCTTTACAGGGTGCTTTGAGCATGATGTTAGACTATAAACTTCAGGAATACCTAATTATTCTTGCACATCACTTAACTCAAACATGACTTTAAATCATATGCAGTTACATAATTCACTTTATTGGATATTAGACTATAAACCAGAAATATCTAGTTATTTTTGCACATCCCTTAATTCAAACATGACTTTAAATCACTAAACTCATATGCAGTTACATAATTCACTTTTGGAGGAGGCCGTTTTACTCAGCACCAGTTGTCGTGAACAGATTATTACAAAGGATGTACACAGCCAGACAGCCTAGAGAACAGGGATGATGTGGACAGAGGACGACACTCACAACAAAGCTTCTCCAGCAACAGCATTCTTCCTTAGAAACAAACACCTGTGTGCCACTCATCAAATCCAGGGAGGACACCAACAGAACGCGAAATCTGATGTAGTTCTCAGAGCTTAGAAAGTCTCTATCTATAGGGGTTCTGGTGCGTGTGCTGACATTTAGAAATGAATGCTGTACACTGTGGTGAGTGGAGGAGCTGAAATTAGCACAGTGAGGGGGCCACGCCCAGTTTTCAGGGTGATCACCCAGAAGCTATGAGAAAAAAAGGATTTGAGTCCAGTAAAACAACTCCCTGAAAAGATCTAGGATGGTATGTTGGCAGGGGACAAAGAATGAAAATTGCGCAACAAGTCTTAAATTCCACCTGTAGGAGTATCTGGTCAGCTCCAGTACTTGATCCCCCTAGCTAGTTTCAATACATCACACCAGAAAGCGTTCTGAAGAATAATGCTAACCTAGTAATCTACTCAGCTGGGAACACGATTTGCTTATATACACTATCAAGTACTTTTTCTGCTTAGAAATTACATTTCTGTTGCATGTCAACAACTGACTTTCTAGTACTGTAGAAGATTTTGCTTGAGCACATCAGATTTCCCAGGAGTTAACTGGGCCTGCATAAGCAGGCTAACAGTATTTCTTTTTTTTGGTCTTTTTTGAGGCAAGGTCTCACTGTGCAGTTTAGGCCGGCCTTGACCTCCCTTTGTAGCCCAGGCTGGCCTCAAACTCACAAGGATCCTCCTGCCTCAGCCTCCCGGGTGCTGGGATTATAGGCCTGCACCACCACACCTGGCTCTAACAGTATTTCTAAACTACAAAGTTCTTACTCTTATTAGAAGTGAATCCTGCTAGCATATGTGTGGTCTGATAATATTTTTTAGGTGCTTATTGCAAACTGAGCTCCACACCGTATTAGAGTACAAATCTGTTCATTAATTGCCCACAGTGAACACTTGATTTAATACAGAATAGTTCTTACCGTGGATTTCCTGCACCCCTAAATCCTACTATAAATGTCTATCACTTCTTTCACATAATTACCCCAAAATGGTTGCATTCCATTTTCCTCTTATCCTTATTTAACCCCTTTTGAATCTTAAAATATGTTGCTCCTTGAAAATACAATTCTGACAATCTGATAATTATTAAGGAGTTTTTTTTAAAGGTAATTCAAAGTACAGTGTTACACTGTATCTCTAGTGTTAAACACTATCAGTTTTCACAAACTGATAGTGTAGTATTGCTAATGCATGTATTTTATCACTTGAAAGGCCTAGGTAAGTGTGAAAAGGAACTGATACTCTGCTGAGCAGTGCAGTTGCTGATGCTATTCTGATTTTCTAGTATCACCTATAAATACAAGTCCTTTCTTACCACTTATTAAGGTGGCGTAAAGAAGATCAGCAGGTGCAGTAAAGGCAATTTGGAAGAGGGAGGGAGAGTTGTGTGTAGTGTTTCTTTGGGGCTAAAATCTCTTACTTCTAAAGAAGAAAATAGCGTCAGAAATTCCTCAACCCAGTGTTAAATACTGTTAATATTTAAACTATTTTCTTCCAGTTTGGGGAGGGAGGGTGATAGTGTATACCATTTTGTATTCTGCTTATTTGTTTATGCTATTACATACAGCTTCTCCTGTAAGTAACTGATCTTTAAAAACATGGTTTTTATTGGTGGTTTTGGTCCCGTGATTTTCTTCAGTTCCAGTGTATAGTAGAAACACCATTCAGGATGACCTTGGTCCGTGGTGCCCTTCCTTTTAAGTCTCCTCTCCACTGGGCTCATGGAATGTTGGTTTTGTTGCTGCTATGACATTGACCACCTATTGCCTCATGCAGTTTTTTATGTTTATGTCTCATTTTTCATCTACCATTTATGGAACCTTCCTTTGAAACACACATTATACTAAGACCTCATAGTATAATGAAAATGGAAAGGAAATTAAAAATAGCAAAAAAGCTTGGTGCCTGTACTCAATATTTTTAAGTAGTGGACTGGAGAGATGCAGAAATTACTCAGTCATACAAACAACTGTCACACAGCTACAGTTGCGGTAAGACATTTATTTGATCAAGAGATAAATGGTGCTTAGGAGAGCAGTTCAAATGAAGAAGGACCGGGTGTTTTATTGGATCACAAATTTAAAATGGTATGGGTGTATAAAGGTCAGTGCAACCAGAAACAGGTGTTCTGCTCAGAGAACCTAACCTGTCTGTGATGCATATTCCAGGAGCTGTTGGAGCATATTCCAGTTCTTTGTGTCTACCTTTGATTGACTGGAGTACCTTCTAAGAAGAGGCCATGCTGGAGGCTGTTTCATAAAGGATTGGAACTTAGGACTTCACACTTGCCAGGCAGGTGCTGTGCCACTGAGCTACAACCCCAGCCCAAGACTTTTTCTTTGAAACAAATGGACTTTAAGGCCCTACAGCTCCATGGGTACTTTCATGTTCAACGAGGGCTGAAACTAGTCACCAGACTTCATGCTGTCACCATAAGATTGAGGGTATTCAAGTTTCCACTGCTTTCTGAAGGGAGGACCACCACCCACCACCTCCCTATCCATGCCAATTCAAGGCTATCTGACTAGGAAAGGAAAGCAGGTGTGACTTTGCAGGTCACCAAAGTTCCTTAGAATCTGAAATTTGACACTGAAAGTATAAATTCAGTTACTTAAAATTATATTTATGTAACTTCATCAGATTTTCCAGCCATGAAAAGAGAAGCTGAAGTATGTGTAGGAGCTACTCACTCTTAAATCCCCAGCACACACAGTAGATAATAATATTCATGTGGTTTTGTGCATAATCTTTGTGAATGATCTCAAGGATATGCAAAATAATTTGGAATTAACTTCTTTGTTTACACCTCGGATCAATTAAAATCTAAGCAATAGATTCTACTATGACAAAGAACTGCATATATTTTAATTGAATAACTTTTGCATTATATTTTAAAATCTGTGGTGCATTATCCCAAAATGAATAAAAGTGAACAAAACATTTTACAACATATACTGACTTAATGCAAACATACATATCTTATCTTTTTCTCAATAAATGCAGTTTTCTTTAAACTAGAAGTGATCCTCACAATTCAAATATCTGAACATCTTGTACAGTATAACGTATGTGCTATGCACTTGGCTCTGCAGAACTGTCTGCTGTAGTTTCCATCTAAAATGGTGCTAGAGTGTTTTATATCATATGCATACTCGGAATTAATTTTGATTCATCTTTAGCATTTGGTCATACTAAAACTATCTACTTTGTTATTTACATGTTAAGCACAATAAAGCCAACCTTCTTAATGGCTCAAGAAATAAAGCCACAAAATCCAATAAGCACTAACAGGTTATTACGGTGGTTAAGTACATTATATCTGTATCAGTCAGGGTTTTACTAGAGAAACAGATATAACACAAGATGTACGAATATATAAGGAGTTACAAGCCTGGCTTACGACGATCAGCCACAGAGTCGTATGAGGAAGCACGCAGAGGGTGTCTACACCCTGAAGACTGAAGGAATCAGTTCCAGGTCTGGAGCTCACTGCAGAGTCCGTGCAAGTCCGTACCAGGAGGCCGATGAGTCTGCGATGGAAGGCTGAAGGGTCCAAGGCGGAAGCCGAAGGGTCTGCACCAGCAGCCGGGAGACGACATCTAAGCTGAAGGTGAAGACCAGAGCCCCTCCGAACGGGATGGAAGCTCCTTTCCCATTTCCCTTCAGATCACCCAGGTGATGATCCACCCCAGGGTGTAGAGTTGCTGAGCCAACTGCTGAGCCAAGTTTAGTTAAGCTTCTAAACTTCTCAAGGTGACATAATCAATCAACCACTATACTACCTGAGAGACAAGACGTTGTCCTATAAACTAGAATAGAAACCGTGACACATTCCCACTGGACCGCACCTTTTACAAGGTGAAGCAGTTATATGGAAGCACGTACGCACTTGCCCTTCCATGAAAGTCCACTCACTCATCAAATGTTTACGTGCCTTCTATGATTCTGAATATCCTGAGACTGATTTTTAGAGACGAAGTGCTCAAATTGCAACCTAAAACCTACTTACTTATCACAAAGTGCCAACATTGCAACTAAACCTGAACACTGAGTTTTTAGTTTAGAAAAAAAATTGTATCCAGTGCTCAGCTGCTGGGGAGACTTGACACGAGGGCCAACTGAGAGGGCTTTGCGTGACCACTGCGACACACATGCCACAGGCTCCCCACCACCAAGATGAAAGCCACACGCACAACATTTTCGGTTATGATACCCGTGTATTTGGTTACTCAATTAAAAACAAACTTTACAACATGATCTGTAGCTATTTCTTAGCTATTTTTAAATAGCTCTGTGTTAACAATAATTAATTCAGTCTATCTTTTAACATGTATCTACATCTAAGAGCCAACTATTGTCCAGGGGGAGGCAGGCACAGCTCACAGAAACCGCCAAGAAGGTACACAGTAGAGAGAACAAAGTACACGTGAGGACTCACAAGAGCAGCTTCGATCCTGCTGAGCCTAGGTAAGCCTCACATATAACACCTGACCTGTCTAGTCATTGGAAGTAGGTATCAATGAGATAAGACATCTGGAAGCAATTTTTCAGTCAAAAGCATCAGTCAGCCACTGTTCTGGTTAGGAACGGTCTTAGTTACTTTTCTCTCATTGTCAAGACAAAATACCCAATGCACAAAATTAAGGAAAGAAAGGTTTATTTACCTCACAGTTTGTGGAGGCTTCAGCACATACTCAGCTGGTTCCAAGGCAGAATGGCACACGGCAGAGGGCAACCGTTCATGGTGGCAGAAGATAGCAAAAGAGAGAAGTGGCACGAAGCGGCCTCTTCCCTCCCTTACACTGTATGCAAACTACTCACGCCAGGGCAGGTGTAGCACTCACACCCATACTCCTAGCACTGGACCATGGATCAATCATAAACTCTAGAAGCCTACCCCATGACTGCATGAGGCTTTGGGGGGACATCCAGACACAAACCATGACAGGAACTAATACCCTAAAACAAATGTTCCTTTGTTTATTCATCTTTGAAGTTTTACCATTTTCTTCTTCCCTTCCCTACTTTTCTCCCTTCTTCCTTCCTTTCTTCCTTCATTTACCAGATATTCACTATGCTTCTATCACAGGCAGATAATAATTAGACTTATACTGTCCAATATGGTAGGCTGTTAACCATTGGAAATGGCACTTGTCCAAATTAAGACAGGCTGTAAGCATAAAATACAAAATAGATTTTGAAGACAATGTGAACATAGGAATGTGAAATATCTAAATAATCTTTATACTGATTACATGTTGAGATAACAGTTTGGACACAGTGGATTAAATAAAACACTATTAATATTCATTTTATTTCTTTCACTTTCCTCTGTTAATATAGCACCTAGAAAATTTTAACTAGTATAAAGAGGCTCTCATTTTACCTGATACTGCTATTTGTGAGATAATCCGTAAACAAAGAAAAACACCACTTCTCACCCTCCAGAGCTTATGTGTCAATATCTGTAGTACTAAAATCTCCAGTAGGGCTGGGGATATAGCTCAGTGGAATAAGCGCCTGCCTAGCAAGCGCAGGGTCCTGAGTTCGATCCCCAATACCGCCAAAAAAAATAAATAAATAAAAATAAAAATAAAATCTCCAGTAATCAGTAGCAAAAGAAAACCAAACACCAGCCAATATGTGCAGAGAAGACTCTGCAGTTAGGACCACACTCACAACTACCTTCTTCTTTAGTCCTTTACACCACCAGAGATAGGGCTATGGGCCCCACAATAACCAGTATCAGGAAAACTGCGAACTTGGACCCTGAATATGTTGGAAATGACTGTCTCTTCCCCGTTGAGAACAGAGCCAATTTTAATCTGACCTTCTAAGGGAGAAAGCTTTTGTTTTGGGATATTAGTACTTTTAAGGCATCACTGTTTGCTACTTTTGAGTTGTGCCTCAAAGACACCATAAAGGATTTCAAATTGTGAGAAGGAGTTTCTTAACAAAGGCCCACTCCTGGTTTCAAACACTTTCCTTTATCCCGAAAGCTCTTTAGCTCCTTTCCACAGGTGTGATTAATCCGCGTCTCCTCCTCACTTTAATGCCCTACACCACAGTCAGGGAGCTTCTGGATAAAAAGCAAGACACTGAATCAAACAACACAAGTCCATTTACAATAATGCTGAAAGTACCTCCTGACAGTCAAAGGAAATTCAAGCCAGATTGGTTGCAAAAGACATGCCAGTTAAATAGGAGGTTACTTGTGGTTTCAAGATTTTGAAGAATTTCTGCAAAGTAAGGTTAAATCAAACCAAATGGGCCCACTTCTCAAGAACAATTTATTACCAAAAAGATATCCTGAACATTTGAATTCTACATTCCACATATAGGGACTTGCCTTAAATTCAAACCACAACATGGCAAATATTTTGTTGACCTATTCATCTTTCCAGATGATTGCAAAGAAATCAAGGCTAGAGAGAGATTTTCTGTGCCAAAAAGGTCTTACTGGGTGTAGCAGGAAAGTGCCGAGGCGTAAGTTTTAGCAGAGACAGTGTCCTTTCATGCTGGACCCCGTCTCCATCCAGGGCCCACGCTGTTCCTGCAGCTGGGCGTGCCCCACCCCTTCTGCCAACTCAAACGTTACACCTAGGCTAAAGCCAAGCTCAGCGCCCAAACCACACACAAAGCCTAAACAATCTCCCTCCTTAATTCCCATAAAAACACCAGTCAGCCAAAGTATTACGCCCTATATTACTTTTTTCCTAATTTGGGTATTTCAAACACCTGTAACATCAAAAGAAAGGAGAAAAACAAATCAGAATGCAGTATGAAAATTTAATGCCCTGCCTTTCACTCATGTGAGAATTACATCTTCACTAAGCAACAGTAATATGGCTGATTGTCACGGGGACGGTGGTGCCAGTGAGAGAGTAAGAGAGCGCTCCTTCCTTCCTCCACTGTCCTGGGACTGCAATGCCAGTGAACAAAGAGTAAGTCCAAACCCCTCCTTCCTCCATTACCCCAAAATAAATCTACACCAGGGCACATAATGATCAAGATTCAGAAATTCAGCACAAAAACAAAATATTAAAAGCAGCTACAGCGAAGAAACTTCACTAATAAAGGAAAAACCATCAGAATCACAGCAGACTTCTCAACACAAACCCTCAAATTAAGAAGTGCTTGCAGTGAAGTATTTCAAGCCCTAAAGGAAAACAATCTTCAGCCAGATTGAAGTATCCTGCAAAACTACCTTTCAAAGTTAATGAAAAAATAAGATACTTCCATGACAAAGAACTGAAGATTCTTTGAATTTATGACCACCAAACCAGCTCTACAGAATGCTCTGAAATATGTATTAGAAAGAGATAGTGAAGACCACAAACACAGGAAAACCAACAGAAAGAAGCCACCAGGAATGGCAAGCAATTAAAAAAAGCAGAAAGACAGGAAACAAACAAAAAGGGGAACAACATGAATAAGAAAAGCCAATACATATCAGTTATAACGATCAACATAAATGGTCTCAACTGACCAATCAAAAGAAACACACTGGCAAAATGGATCAAGAAGCAAGATCCGACTTCCGGGAAGATGGCGACCGGGTAGACAGCAGAGAACCTCCCAGAGGATTACCACCCAGACAATGGAATATAGCAATATGAAGACAGAAAGGAGAGAGGTATGTACCCTGAACCCAAGAAGGATCTGAAATGGGAACTGAAGTCCTAGGAAAGACCAAGCAAAACCTCTCCTGGAGGAAAGGATCGGAGGGCCGCCACGGCACAGTTGGAGGGAGAAGAGACGAGAAAGAGGAAGCCACTGCTTCAAACACACTCTTGGCCCAAGCCCTCGTTCCAGCAGTCGCAGCTTCAGCTTCGGAGGCCCACGCTCATGGAAGCCTCCCGACTCGGCCAGGGGAGAGCGGAGTTCCAAGAGCTGGTCCAGGTCTGGAGAGGAGAGGGTGCAGCCAGGAAAAGAGGCAATGGTGGTTGGGAACTGTTGTCAAATCCAGTGTGAGGATGAGAGGTTGCAACGGCCACTGAGGCGGAGTCCCCACCCTGCAGCAACCTTCCTAATCAGCACCTGGAGGCAAGGTGGAGCCAGAGCAGCCAGTACACATCCCACCACACCCAGCTCTATGCCTGCCTCGAGGCTGTGGCCTCCTGCCTCTCCACTCTGTGGGCGGCTGCCAGTGGGGAGCGGTGGGGTGCATCGGCACCCACATCAGAGCCACAGCAGCTCCCAGGGATCCAGCCAAGGAACAAACGGGAGGAGCACAACAGCAAGAGAGAGCTACAGATGGAGGTGGATCACACGGCCCCACGCCCTTCTCACTCCAACATCAAGCAGGAAGCCTGAACTGAGTTACTGGGCTTCAGCTCCCACCCTGAACGCCCTCTGTGAGCACCTTGAGCCTCGGCAGCCTGCGCAATCACCACCTGTTCCTGACAGCAATGGGACGAGTCCACAGGCTTCAGGACTCACCCCAAACTACTAATACGAGCAATAAGAGTGTCTCCATACAGCTTGCATATATGAACCTTGTATGAACCCATGGCGACCGGGTAGGCAGCAGAGAGAGAACCTCCCAGAGGAATGCCACTCAGACATAGGAATATAGCAACATGTGAAGGGCAGAAAGGAAAGAGGTGGATAGCCTGAACTCGAGAAGGATCTGAAATGGGAACGGAAACCCTTGGAAAGACTAAGCAAAACCTCCTCTGGAGGAGGGGATTGGAGATCTGCCATGGTGCAGTTGGAGGGAGATGGGACGGAGAGGGAGGAGGTCCCCGCTCCAAGCACACCCTTGGCCCACGCCCTCATTTCGGCATTCGCAGCTTCAGCTTCGGAGACCCATTGCCCAGCTGCAAGGGGTGGGGAACGGTAATGCTGGAGATCAGGAGGAGGTGGGAGGAGAAGAAAGGGCCTCTGGCATCAAGGCAATGAGACAGAGCCAAAAGGGTCACAGAGGACGCCCTGATGGGGGCGCGTGCCCCACGGCTGCTCCACAATGGGCCCCGCGGCTGATCCGCAGTGGGCTCCGTGGCTGCACAGCTGCTCCGCCGTGGGCCCCGCGGATGCTGTGGGCCCCGCAGCTGCCCCGCCGTGGGCCCCAATGCTGCTCTGCAGTGGGCCCCGCGGCTGCTCCTCAGTGGGCCAGGAGGTTGCTCCACTGAAGAGCCTGCTCAGGGCACCTCATGGACTGGACCCGCCCCCACCCATAGCACGATGACAGGGTGGAGCCGGGCGGTCCGCTGTGAGCATATGTGCTTTTCCACCTCCAACCATGGCAGCTTGTATACATCCATGTATGTTATAGTATAGTCTGAGGCAGCTGTATCTCTTCCTAAGGCGAGAGTCCAAGGATATAGATAAACCCAGGAGTACAGTTATTATCACAGGGAAGATGACTGATTGAGTGGTAGGGCAACGGAGATGAGGGAGGAGAAAAACTGAATGATCAAATGGGCCATCATCTGTGTAACTGAGTAACAAAGGTGAAGGTAACATTATGTAGGACAGCATCCAGAGCTAATTCCCTTCTGTG
>PVLD010025563.1:0-23545 GCA_004027595.1 Dinomys branickii
GTGTGTATGCTTATCCACGGGATCCACGGGAAAAGTGGGTAGCCCAGTTTGTGTGTGTGTGTGTGTGTGTGTGTGTACACATGCATGTGCATGTATTTTTAACTTGTTTTATACATGTTAAAAGTTACTAAGGGCTTTACAAAACAGAAATAGAAGGAATCATATATGTACCAAGCCTTAACATCCACCTAGACAACCCTGTCCAATTATATACTGCCACCCACTCACCCTTCCATCTCAGTGTTGGAAGAAAACCATGACATCATAATCAATTAAAAGTTCAGTACTTATCTTTAAAAGACAAGGACTGTTATCACACCTAAAAAGTAGTAATTTTTTAAATTTTTAATATCATCAAAATACAATAGCTATTCAATTTTTACACACACATAAAAAAGAAGAAACAACCCAAGTTAGGGCCACACAATGAGCCTCACTAATATGTAAGTCTTTCCTAACCTAAACATTCCAGTCTCTTTTTTTCCCCTTTACTTTGCTGGCTATATCTTAATGGGTGATTTTAATATGCTCAATGCCTTAAATAAACATGTTATAATTTCACAGCTGAATCTGAAGGTTTGATAACAGATTAAGGGGACAAAATTAGAAAATGCTGCATTGCAGACTATCTTTGTGCTAGTCATGTCAGCAGCTATTGACCTTTTCCCTTATCATTTAAAAGTTGTTTACAAGTATTGGTAAATGCTGAAAAGGTAAAAAATATATAGCAGAAAACAACTGTCACTATCTTGCCATTTGGTTATAACCATTGCTAATCATAAGAAAATTTTCCTTCTGTGTCATACTTATATTTCGCAAGCATCAGATCACATTGCACATCTCCTTTAAATCCTTTCTCCCTCATCAATATATGTTCTTTATAATATTTAAAAATCAGCTTGCTTCCATGCTCCTCAATTGGCCAAGGTGGCTCATCACTCCTTCTGGCAAGATAGAAGAAGGTTCATGTAGAACATGCTGTTCTGGCTTGTGTCTACATTTCATACCCCCCACCCCAAAGCCTTATGTGCTCATAGGTGGGGCTTTTGGGAGGTAGCTGGATATATATATAAAGTATGTGATACTGAGATTAAGCGTGTGTGATAATCTGCATTAGTCCCCTAATTGGATTAGCATAGTTCTAGGTATAGTGGAATGGATTTATAAAGCAGGAATCTACAGTCCTGCTGTCAGTGGTACCAACAATAGGCTTGCCGCCTAGATGGAATACAAAGGGACAGAAAGAAGGCAGGCTGCTGCTTGCTGCTTTGCTGCCTCCTGCCTGCCCTGTCAAAGATTATTTCTCTTCTGTCATCTTGCCCTGCCTTAGAGCCAGACAACTATGGCCTGAAACTTCTACAAACTGAGAGCTGAAACAAACCTTTTCTGCTTTAATTTATGGATATCAGGTATTTTATTCCAGCAACAAGAAGCTAACTAAGACAGTTACTCCCTTGCCTTATTCTGAGTGTCAATGAGAAACTGGCTTGAAGAGCAATTATTCCTAAGTGAAAATTTTTTCTGTGAGATTCTTAAAGGCATTTATCAGGTTTTCTACTTAACAAGTTCTGCCTGAAAGAGATCACAGGCCATATCCTCAGCCTTTATAACTTTTGTGGTAGGAGTGAGACTGAAGCTACGGCCTGTACATGCTATGCAAATACTGTACCACTTAGCTACATCCCTTACCTTTCATATTCACTATTATGCCCCACTCTATTAGATCTGGCTCAAGCACTCTACAGATTCTATTCTGTCACTAGAAACTGGTTAGGAATGTTCTCCTTGGCTTGAATATGGCCACATCAGGATGTGTAACACCATGGTGAAGAACCAAAAGCCTAGGAGCTCAAGAGTTCCCAGCAAGATCAATGATTTATGCATTCATATACACTTTTATATTTGTTAATTTACTTTTATTGACTGATAAAGTGACTTCTAAATTTGGGGTCACAAGAGGTTTTCACACAATTAGACCTCCAAAAATGCTGCATAGTGAAGTTTTAAGTACCCTCACATTTTACACACTCATCACATGCTTTTGTAGCTTATATGCATTCATTCACATACCTGATCCCTGAAAACAGCTGAGTTTTTCAGTTTAAAAAGAGAATTTAACTGAGTTCACCACCACTCAGTCTCGTTATTTTCTTTTCCTAACTAATGATTTAAATGATCTTCACATGATTTTAAATATGATCTCAACATCAAGTATGTCATCACTGCAGCTAACTTTTCAGTGTTTTCTAGGTATCAGGCACTGTTTTAAGTAAAGCACATGCAGTAAATCCTTGTAAGGATCCTTGTGTAAGAATGCGGAATGAAGCAGAGAGACTACATGACTTGACCAAGGTCACAGAGTCCTAACAGATAAAGCTTGAATTTGAATCAGGCTGCCTAGTAGAAAAGCCCTAACTCTTAACCATTCTTTTCTAATGCCTATGCAATATGTATGAAAATGTTGTCTCATTTATACGGTCTTTTGAACTTCATTGATTTGTAAACTCCCAAAGTGGAGCTACTCATTTGTGGAAACCTGAGCTGGACTCGTCTGGTTTGATGAGTCCATGAGAAAGCAGGAGAACTTTTTTAGAGTAGATGTATGCATTTAAATGTTAATGTCTTAAACACATCATTTGTTTCATTCATACATAAAGAACTGTGTAAAGTAAAAAGTATCTCATTACTTACCTTTGATATCTCTGTGGACAATCATATTACTGTGCAAATAATGGACACCCTCCAGAATCTGACGTGTGTATTTCCTAGTCACATTCTCAGTAAGAGCTCCATATGCTTTTAATTGGTCCTTAATTGAGCCCTAGGATAAACAAGAACCACCACAAAAATTATGATATGATTTGAAATGAAAACTGGTATTAAATCTTTATTTTTAAGAGTCCTAGTTCATGGCTAGGGGGCTATATTTGCACAGGGCAGATATTGTCAGTAGTGATAGAATATGCCCATGCAATTTAAAATAAAATTCATCTGCATTGTCTAGAACTGGGAAAAACTATGTCATAGCTGAAAGAAGCAATTAAAACTGTTTTGACTGGTGCTCTTGTTTGTATGACTATGTTGGTTCTATCTCCTATTCCTTCAAACTCTGTTTTACAAAATTCTCTAGTACTTTTTACCTTGCTTTATTTTTCCCTGAACATGTCTTTGTTTGTCCTATTAATTCCTCTAAGTATGTCACAGCTGAATTTATTTTGTTCTTGTAAAGCAAATTTGTGTTGTACTGACATCTACTGATTTCTTCCTCAGGAGAAAGAATGAGTATGATGAGAAAATCAGAATGCAAAAGAGTTTTCTGCTTTTGCTTTACATAGCCAACATTCTAGTTACAAACATGAGAAAAGTACAGTAATGAGGAATTTCTTATTTTCTTAAGTATATTTTAGGCCAAGAGAAGTGCCTTTTTCTGAGAATGCTGAGTCAGTCTGAGACATGATACAGGAATTTGTTGTTTTGGTTTCCACAGTACAGGCTGGCCTTGAAAGAAGCTTGAACTCTTAGCAATCTTCCTGCATGCTTCAGTCTCCAGAGTACTGGGGTCAAAGATGTACATCACCACATCCGGTTCAAGACAGCCATTGAATTTTGAAAGAGCTTCCCCAATGATTCCAATATGCAAGTTTAATTATCCACTTTAATGGAAATAAAATGCTTCCCTCAAAAAAAAAAAAAAAGGAAATAAAATGCTTCCCAAGTGACAAATCTATTTTTTAAACAAGAAAATATATCATGTTTCTGCCTTTCCTTCAATTTTGTACTCTGTTGTAAGCTGTAGATCCCTAGATTTTACAGATTTAACCATTTACTGTTTTCTCTACTCATGAGTGATCCTTGCTGGGACAGCAGTATGCAATTCTGTATACCCAAACCTGCAAACACACATAAGGAATGCCAATCACCCTTATAATATACTATGGCCTGTTTATTCACAATCTTCTTACTGTGTTCTCCACTTCCACTACTGCACAGAATGACTGCTAAAACTGAACTCTCCAAATAGTAAGCACAATAATAATTGTAGGCTGATGGGTCCTCTGGCCAGCTAGGTCAGTGGCCTGTGGCTGCTAACAACTCCCGTCAGTGTTATCTACTTACCCCCATATCTATAAAAATGTTAACTTCTGCTGGCCATGGCGGCACGTGCTTGTAATCTTAGCATTCTGGAAAGCGGAGAGGACTGAAAGTTTGAGACCAGGATGGGCTACTTAAGTACCTTAGCAAGACCCTGTCACAAAAAAATTTTTTTAATTTTTTTAAAGGGCTGGGGATATAGTTCAGTGTGAAGGAACTAGGTTCAACCCTCAGTACTGAGAAAACGAACAACAACAAAAAAGCTTCTGCAGTGTGTACAACTGGAATGGTTTAAGAACTGTGCAGCAAAGAGAGACACAGACAGAGACAGAGAGAAAAGCCAAATGCTGTTTCAGGTACTAAACCAGTAAAATCTGAAGGTAGTTCCAAGTAAGCTACGGAATGTACTGTTAAAACTGGAAAAACTGAAAAATAGGATGAAAATGTTAACACAGCTTCATTCTAGGTCACAAAGGATCCTACCACATGTAGTGAGAGAAATTAGAGTCCCATTCACAAACTTGGAGATTTAGCAAAGTATAAGAACATATGTGTCCAGCCACTTTGATGAGCTTGCCATATGTTGTATACTTCATTTAGATTATCAGTGAACTATTATTAATTCACTAACATGTTTTTCAAGTTCAAGGAACAACAATGTATGCTGTGAAAGGGAGCACTGCCTTTACAGAACCAAATGTAGTGAATGAGAAACATGACCAAATAGCACTTGCTGAACAGTTCTGGTTTCATCTAAAGGTTATATGCTCAGTGTATAAGGGTTATACACCTCTATTTGTGATGTTTATCAGTTTTAACCACTTAAATTTTATTTTACCTTCAACAATGTGGGTTTCTAGTCACACTCATTCATAGTTACTTTCTATTTTAATGTATTTATCACAAAACAGCAATAGAATCCTGAATTTTATTTTGTTTTATTGTTTAAGGGGAGGGAAAGGCTTATTAAGGGAATAGGAATAGCTCCTGAGAGACAGGAGTCCCAAGTGGGTTGCCATCCAGAAATTACTTCTGTAGAATTAATTTCTGTGAAACTACCAAGTCATATGGCTTCAATATTCCTATTGCTTTTAATAGGGATTACATTCCCCCAATTTGTTTTCCAAGTAGGATTTTAAAAAACAAACATACACTGAGAATACATGCTTTCAAAATATAAAAGGAGTAGTAAAATAATCACTAGGTAACAACAGTGGCAACATGAACAGTTAATCAGTCATAATGATAAGAAAAGGTCTACTGCTGCTAGTGACAGAGAAGTTTTACTAATTCATAAACTCAAAGTGCAACCTTGTACATTCTACATACAATTCTAATCAACTACCTGCTTAAAGACCTGTAAATAAAACTCCTCTTTGTAACATACACTACGTATTAAATTTTGAGACTGTGCTGTTTGTTTTTGCTTTTTTGGATGTGGGGGTGTTACTATATTATCTAGGCTGAGCTCAAACTCCTGAGCACAAAGTTGGATTGCAGGTTTGTGCCGCTGTACTTAGCTTGTATATATATTTTAAGTGAGTAAATATACCAACCACCAACTTGAAAATCATTAGTATGTAAAACTTAGTGGATAGATGGAATGATAAAAGGTCCTAAATTTCATTTTTCAACTCCTAATGAAATTATTAACTTTTGTGATGACTACCAGTCAATGTTAAAAAAACTGGGTGTTAAAAAACACTAGATACAGTACCAAATGGTACACTAAGGGTTTAACTCAAGGGTAGAACAGATGCTTAACCATGTATAAGGGTTTAAACCGCTAGCACCAAAAAAAAAAAAAACAAAAGAAACAATACTAGGAGGAAAGGTGGAAAAGAATTGACTACTCACAGGTGCCTTTGCTATACCTCAGATTGCTTTCTTGTCAACAAGAAAATATAAAACTCTACAAGGAAGGAATCAGGATGCCAATCACCCTAATTAGGAATCAATATTAGCATCACTACCATGAGTAACTAGAAATTGTGTTTTCTGTTGGGATGCCCTGTACACAGTCATCTGATGTATCCAATGAAAAAGACTGAATTAGAATCTACCTTAAAGTTTACAACTAACTTGGAATTTATGGGAAATAAAGGAAGTCTGGTTAAAGTCATATAATGTAAAAATGTATTATTATACATGTATAATCCTGGACCGAAACCTGCTTTGGATAAATAAAATAGAAATTTTTAAGGCACTTAGAGAAATCTGATGAGAGACTATGATGTTTGTAACCTTGCTTAGGATATTTTAGCATTAATGAGTTTAAAAATACAAAGACAAATAAAGAGGATTATTATCTAGCTCTAATTTAAAACTCTTCTAAAACATCTTTAACTAGAATTATCATTATATAATAAACATTTTTGTTTCCTTTTTTCAATTAGGACTTTTAAATACAATAACTTTTTTTAAAAGGGTGTGAACTTACCCCTGGCATATATTCCATAAATATAGAAAGTGTTTTTTCCTGAGGATCCCTCAAACAGCCATAATACTGAACAATTCTCTCATGCAGCAAGTTTTTCAGCAACTGAATCTCACACTCAAGTGCATTCACCTCCTGGAAGATAAAATTCACTGTAAAGTTTTTGTAACACCTTTTCTGCAGAAGCAAAAAATAGGCACTTCAGAAACTGTATCAAAGTAATTTCATTCCGCAATGTTTACTTCCTAAAGAGCAAACTATTTTCAAGTCTCTAACCAGTAACTTCTTCCTTTTCCTCATAACTGAGGATTGGACCCAGGCCTTTCACAATAAGTTACATTACATCCCAGTCCCTTTTACAATTTTTTATTTACAGACAGGGTGCTGCTCAGTTGCCCACGCTGGGCTTGAACTTGTAATCCTTCTGCCTCAGATTCCCAGAGCGCTGTGATTACAGGCATGTGCCATCACACCCAGCTTTAACAAATAAATTTTTAAATAGTCCCCAAGGGTGTGCTGAAGTAAAACTAAATTAGACTAAGAATACAACTTTGATACTAAAAAAGAAATATCCACAATACACAGTAGATAAGTATATCTAACTATCAAGTTGTCTTGCAAATCATTTGTGTTACTCTGTGTTTTATTACTGTTTTTTGGTTTTTGTTTTTAACACAGATAGTTCTTAAAATGAGGCAAAATAAACTATGCGGTTATTTTTACCTTGCTGGTCTCAGGGCTATCGGGATCAAACTGGACTTGCTTAACAGCCAATTCTCTTCCTGTATCAACATCATAACAGAGGTAGACCCTGCCAAAGGCTCCTTGGCCAAGCAGTTTGCCCAATCTCCAGTTGGTTGGAGCACGAGGTGCTAAAAAAGAACACTTTCTTAAAATGGAGCAGTTAAATGACACATGAATGGTTAAGGACTAAATAAATAAGTATGCTGCTAGCAATATCCTTTACTGAACATGCTTGGGTATAAGGAAAAATTATAACTTCAAAGTCAAAATGGTCACTATCTTTCAAATTTTTTCTCTTTGGTCAATCTTTTAAGCTTGTAAACTCAAATTTAAGTTCATATTCACATGACTTATCCTTTCCAACGAGATCCCCCATTATATTTTTCATTCAACCTAAGATGCAATGATTGTAAGATATATTATTTCTAATCTTCACTTCCATCCTATAGCAATAAGAAAATTCTAGGTAATCTACAAAATAACCTCTAGTAAATTTGTTGGAAAACAAGACTACAAGAGACCTAACTTGCTTGAAATTTAAGGAAAAAAGGCTCTTCCAAGGAGAGAGAGAGAATACAAGCACTGGCAAATTTGTGGAGGAACACAGAAAGACCCATACTGACAGGCAAGTAAAGAGCTCCAGGAGCAGGAGCTAAACCAAGGGGATGATAAGTTCAAGGCTTTCCTGCACCACAGAATTGGAGAAGTCAGCTCCAATTTTAACAAGTAAGGGCTGGCATGCAAGTACTAAACCCTTATATCATAGCATATGGTGAGTTCACCCCTACTCAGTCTTTTCCATGGACCTATCTGCCAGGTACTCACAAGAACAGATGAGAGAAAACCTCCTTGGAGGTCAAGGCCTGGAAAAAGGCATCTCCCACTACTGTAGAAAAGGCAGAAAGCCCCTCCTAAACCTATATCCCCCAAGAAATTAAGATCCCTAAAATACTAGAGGAGAGGCAGCAAACCCCATCACCCACAGGTTAGGGAATGGAAACAACAACAACAACAACTTTGGGTAGAATTGCACAAGGCAACTCTGAAAAAATGCAAAGTTAGTGGCAAACAGGGATCTCAGCAATAACAAAATCTGAGCACAGTTGCTTAACTACTGAGAGAATGACACTATCCCCTACAATAATGGCCTAGGTAGAAAAGCTGTATCTAACTCCAGGTATAAATTCTATTTAGCTCAGTTTCAACTATCCTATATGTAATGTCTGGCTTTCAGTGTAAAATTATTACATGCAAAAAAGCAAGTAAGAAAATGAGAGAAAGAAATTAACATAACCAAAATCAAGAGAGTCAAGAAGCTTAAAATAACCATGATTAAAATATTAAAGTTCTAGTGGAAAAGATAGACAACATGAATAAACAGATGAAGAACTTCAACAGGCAAAAACTGCTGGATAGAATCAAATGGCAAAGCTTGAAATAAAAAAGTAAACTTTTTTTTCAATAGGCTCATAAATAGGTGCAGTAAGGCTGAGGAAATCAATTAACAGCAGAAATTTCTCAAGCTCACCAAGGAAAGAGAATGAAAAAAGATGTAAGAGAATCACATACCCCATTGTGCAAATAATTAGAATTCCAAAATAAACAATGGAGTAGAAATATTTGAAGAGATATAACTGAGAAATTTTTATAAACAAATTATAACAAATGAAACTGAATATGACTATGAATATCAAAGAGAAAATCTTAAAAGAGGCCGAAGGGAGAAAAAGATACTATTACAGAATAACAAAGACAAGAGTCATATATTTCTCCTCAGAAAGTATGTAGGCCAGAAGACAATGGTGAGATAGCTTCAAACTGCTGCAAGTAAAAAACAACAAAAACACAGGTGGGCATGATGGTGCACTGCCTATACTCCAGCACTCTGGGAGGCTGAGGCAGCAGGATTTCAAGTTTCAGACTAGCCTTGGTAACTCAGTGACCTAGCAAGACCTTGCCTCAAAAATTAAAAGGGCCAAGGATATAGCTCAGTGAGAAGGTCCTAGGTTCAATCTGAGCACCCCCAAATAAAACAAACTGTGCCCAGAATTCTATATACAGAAAAAAATGTCTTTCAGAAATGAATAAAGACCTGCTCAAACATCCAAACAAACAAAAGCTAAAGGAATTCACTACCAGCAGACTTATATTACAAGAAAGGTTAAATACAATTTTTCAGGTAAAAGGAATCTGACATTTAACTGCACCTTGGATCTACATAATCAAACATCTACACAAGTAGATACTGAAGGTCTATACAAGACATATAAAAATTTTTCTCTTATTCTTAATCACTTTTGCTTTAGTTGTCTAAAACAAAAATAATACAGTATAATTACAGTATAAAAGTAAAATATGACAACACTAACACAAAAAGGAAGACTTCAGAGCAAACTAATTTTGATGTAATAAATACCTGCGAGCACAAACCTTGTATGCATTCTTTACATGACAAAGTCCAAATAATTTGCTGTCTGTCATCCTCTTCCCATTATTTAAAGCAAAATATCCCCTATGTCAGCAAAAACAAACTACTTCCCATTTCAGAATATCATGGCTTCTTGTAAACTACCTCCTTAATTCATGAATTTCTACTCCAAATTAAGATCTGGGTTAAACGTTATACTATTACTATTTCTCCATACATCACTCTCCCTGATAGACTAGTATCTTGGAGGTCATGTCTCAGATCTCAGTGCTAGATATTCAACAAGGATATGTGGAATGGAATTGAAAATACGACTAGCTATTAACAATTTTCAAATAAAAACAAATTGCAGATGTAACTGAAGTAATTAGCAGAAATACCATTTTGTGGGGTTTTTTTTGGAAACAGTCTCACTATGTAATTCAGGGTTTGCTTGAGCTTACTATGTAGTCCAGGCTGGCCTCAAACTTAGGGCAATATTCCTACCTCAGCCTCCCGAGTGCTGGAATTACAGGTGTGCACCACCATGCCTGGCTAGCACTACTATTCTCACACTTACTCTGGGCATCATTGGAAACACCACTGTTACTATTACTTTTTCTTTTTCTTCTTTTTTGCCTTGTAGTGCCAGTAACTGAATCCAAGGCCTGGAACACACAAAACAGGCACTCTATACCACTGAGCTTCAACCCCAGCTTCTCTCTTTTGAGGAATCTGTCTCACCTTGAAGACTCATTTGGTAGTTATTCCTGTTAATATTATAAAACTGGGCAAAGTTCTGTTTAACACTTTACTGTAACAATTTCGATCACTTACATCGGCTGGGCGGGCTGATGTCCATCACAGTCAGAGTAGGGTTGTCTATGTCGCTTCCCCTCCTTCTTATTCGACTCTCATCATATTCCGGGGTGAAGATGCTGCTCCCACTACTAGTGCTTAGGGAATGATCCGTGGGACTAAAACTCACAGGAGACCGAAAGCTGGTCCCCTGGGTCCTTCTAGCTCTTGGAAAAGTTTTACGACCTACAAAAACGAAAACAGAACTATTTTACTTTTATTAATATACTATACTTTTAAAGTACTTAAAATTTGTAAAGCAGGGAACATAAATTTGTCCTGTGACTAGGCTAAGGAATTGAAATGGCAACGATGGCAATGATTCTAGGAAAAAATAGTAGGATCTGAATACAAATTCACATCCTGTTATGGAAAATATTCAGATGTGCACACACATGAAAATTATGTTATACATGCCCCTTACTTTTCAGTAGAAAGATGAAAACAATTTTATTCTCATTTCTAATAATGACTTTAAAACATAAAACAAGAGCTAAGCATGGTTGTGCATGACTGTAATCCCAGCACTTGGGAGGCTGAGGCAAGAGGATCACCATGAGCTCAAGGCCTGCCTTGGCTACACAGTGAGTTCAAGACCAGCCTGAATGACGTAAGTGAGTACCCACTTTAAAAAATATACATACATACATACACACATACAATACAATCCAATAACCAGGAAGATATAGGTAGCAAATTTTTTCCCTAACAGGACAATTCAAGTATCAATTTCACCATCAAGGAGTAATTTTCTAATTAGTATTGTTTAAAATTACTACATTTAAGGGGGCTGGGGATATAGCTCAGTGGAATAAGCGCCTGCCTAGCAAGCGCAGGGTCCTGAGTTCGATCCCCAGTACCGCAAAAAAAAAAAAAAAAAAAAAATTACTACATTTAAAAAAGACAATGTCATGAAAGCCAGGCATGATGGTGCGTGCCTGTAATCTCAGCACTTTGGAGGCTGAGGCAGGAGGATCACTGTAAGTTTGAGGCCAGCCTGGGCTACACAGTGAGTTCAAGGCCAAACTGAATTACATAGCAAAACCCATCTACAAAAAAAAGCTATTATAGTTTTTAGCAAGGACTGAATCTCCTCAAAAAAGCTTGCTTAACGAGAAAACTAAGGATTCAAAAACAAATTTATTTCCCAACAATATTATAAAAATATCAGATTTTTAAAACTTTTCTGAGATTTGTAATAAAACTGTTATTATGATCTCACCATCATTATACTCTTGATGATGATACGAAACATGATACCTTCTTGGATATGTTCCTCCTTTTCCAAATTTCTCAAAGATAGGGTTATCATAGTCTGTTAAGACATATATGAAAGCTGTATTACAGAAAGTTGAAGTTTTAGTAATGAAAAGCACATTTTAAAGTATTTTGAGTTTTAAAAAAATCTCCCCCTTCCCTCCCAGCCAAAAGGTTATTATGATAAAAACTTAATTTAAACATTTAGAATTTATATAATCTAACCTGAAAACTCTTGATGATTATCTGGGTAGCTCTGCGCCCTAGGCATTCGTGATTTTGGATAGGTCTCTCTATAAACAGAAAATGCCACATTAAGAGAACACACGTAAATAAAACACGTAAAAGATTTTAAAGCTTGGGCTGGGGCTATAGCTCAGTGGAATAAGCGCTTGCCTAGCAAGCGCAGGGTCCTGAGTTCGATCCCCAGTACCGCAAAAAAAAAAAAAAAAAAAAAGATTTTAAAGCCATACTATCTGTATCTATATGCGTGCATGGCTATGTATAAAGGAGCTCACTCCAAAATATTAACATAACTAAAAGAAAGAAAAACTTCTTTCAAACACTTGTTTGGTACACATAGCCAAAGAGCCTGGTTTTTAAAATTCGCCCATAGAGTAAAATGCTAAGAATAAGTTTTGGAATCACAGGTGCTTAGAGACACTGTTGTTTCAGTCTGAGTTCTGTATCATCTTGGTAGGTAACCCCTTCAAGACTGTTTTTGAGCTATATGAAAGATATAATGATGTCCAAATTAGGAAGTTTTAAGAAACCAGGTGTTCAGTGGTGCATCCCAAATAGTTAAGTGTTCCACACAAATTTCTAATTTCTCTGAATTTGTTAAGTATCTACCTTGTGATAGACACCATAGACAGAGGTTATATATACACTGATAAGAAGAAAGTAAATGTAAATGCCCAAATAGTGTACATTACCTTTTTAGATTTTGCTTTAGGGCTAGGGATGTCATTCAGCATATGCTTCATATGCATGAGGCCCTGAGTTTGATGTTGAGCACCACAAAACACACACACACACACACACAAAGCAAAAAGCTACCCTAAAACCTGCTTTAATAAAACAATCATAGAGAAGATTGAACAGGTAAAGATTTTCACACTGGATGATTACCAAAACCAATGTCCTACTGACACCAGGAGAGGGCACACTTGTAACAAAAATTCACAGATGCTTAGAATCCTGCTCATAATCCTCAATTTGTTATTTCACAAAAGAAAGGCATATTGAACAGGTAAAACAATTCAAGAAGCATCTAAAACCAAACATATTAATGAAAAATTTGGTAACAGTTTCAAAAACACAGTTGTAAAAGTAAATGTACATAAATTCTAACTGCATTTGCTTTCAAACATACAACTTTGGCAAACAGAAATACTCCAGATATTATAATCAGGCATCATTTGTCAACATGGACAAGTATCAATTAACTACATTCTTCTCAATGTACCACAAAAAGTCACTGATAATTCCACATGCTTTGTGGGTGCATATTTAACCACACATACTAAATAAAATACAAAACAGCCAGGTGTGTTGGTGCACGCATGTAATCCCAGCACTTGGAAGGCTGAGGCAGAAGGACCTCCTTGAATTTGAGGGCAGCCTGGGTTACATAGTGATTTCAAGGCCAGTCTGTACTATGTATGTATATATAGCAAGAACCTGTCTCAAAAAGCCAAATAAATAAAATATAAAACTATAACCAATTTACCCATCCAAAGGACTGTCAAGTGATGGACAACTTCCTGAGCCAGAATTTTCAGGGCTGCTTAAAGATAAGGGATCCAGCATCTAGGAAAAAAAAAAAAGAGTTTCAACATGATTCAATGTGATATAGCCAAATGTTGTACTTTCTTTTTTCTTAAAAAAAAAACTGCTTTATTAATTTAATTTAATTCATGAAACATGAAACTCACCCATTTAAAGTGTACAATTTAATGGCCCTCAATGCACTGAGAGCAGAGCAGTTCCTGAGCACTTTCAGTAATCTCTGAAAGAAACCATGTGCCCAATGCAGTCAGAGCTACTCCTCTTTTAAACAGTGCATACAGGCAAGCCACTCCTATAGGAAAGGCGCTTTCTCTATAGCCTATTTGAATAATTAATTAAAAGTCAGAACATTTCTCATGATTTTCCCACTGAAGACTGAACACTGACTGCACCTAAATGGAGATTAACACGTTACACAGTGACTCCTCCACTGTCAGCAAATGCTAAGCACTATCATAGAGTGAGCATTCAATGCAATGCTAAGGGAATAATAGCAACTCCAGGAAAACATTTCAATGCTAGAAAACAGAGGTATTTTTAAAAATGTTATGAAAAGTTCACAGACCTCAGCTTCATGAAGTTAAATAGCTCAAATTTTACTCTTTTAAGCATTGATTTAAAAAATTTGTGTTAACCTGCAAATTATAAGACAAATGCATTCCTTTATGCATGAACAATATAAGAAACAAGTTGTTTTAAAACATCAATAGGTAAAAGGCAGATGTAAGTTAATGGACCTTTTTCCACATTTTGCTTATTTTGTTCATCGAAGAAAGAAGACAGATACATGTACACATATAGACACACAGCCAACTCCAGGTATCTGCCAAATCACACTGCCCCTGGCCACTATCGCTTTAAATGAAATGAAAACCAGCATCAAATTTGCACATACTTGATCCATGCTCTCTGGAATGAACTCTCCTTCACTGTTGATGCTAGTGAATGATCCATTCCGGGCCACCTGGTGTAATTCATCTGGAATGTATCCTGGGGGAGGGGAACTTCTATCTCTATTAGTGGGACCTCAAAGGAGAAAAAAATACAAGACCATCAGTAAGGAAATAACTTTATGTTTAAATAATGTATATATATTTCTGAACTATATAAAAAATAATTTTAGCAAATGAAATCAGGTATTTATTAAAAGTTAACAGAACATTCTTATTTGTAAAACTTAAAATGTTTCTTAGGTTTTCTAAGCTTCCACCTCACTATAACATTCCTTTATACTCATCAAGCAGTATGTTTTTCTGACTGCTGATAAACACATCATGGGTTTATAACACACTACAGAATCTTTAGATAAATGCCACTGCTTTAAGCTTCCAGAAATAACACATATATGTTAGCTTTCGACATAACTGTGAAAGGGATCAGGAGGCGGTAGAAGAATGAGGGCCTGGGGGTACGACCTTAGTTAAATATCCTCTTGAAGTTGCTTACCAGATGGGTTACCCTAGACTGGTAGTTACTATCACCATCAGCCTGTGAAAACAAGGGCCTAAGTCCCTTCTTTGCAAGGGTGTTGTGATGGTCAAATCACTCAAAATGAACATATGCTAGGATCATCTACTGCAAGATATCCTTCCTATTCCATCACTTTAATCTTCAGAAATCTTAAGTGAAAATACAGCACTGGGTGTGGTAGCACATGCCTGTAATCCCAGCACTGGAGAGGCTGAGACGGGGAATCACTGCAGTTCAAGACAAGCCTAAACTACATAGTGAGACCCATCTCAAAAAGACCCCCCCCCCAAAAAAAAGAGAGAAAGAGAAGATACTTCTTAGTCATATAACCCTTATTAAACCACTTTAAATTTGGAATCCTGGATTTTACTTTGGGGTACTTAAACTCAGGCTTTGTGGCAAGTCATATTTCTGGAATTTAAATTTTGTCACAGCTTAGAAAAATAGAAAAAAAAAAAGGAAAAGCAAAATCTGGCATTCATTTAAGATGATTCACTTCATTAATCATGAATTCTTATGAGACAAAGGACCATCTTATTTTTACGTTGATTGTGTGGAAATGATACTATATTTATCAACATAATCTCTCCCCTTTCTTGAAATTTTTTGAAATGAGACCATAAAACAGATATGGAAGCTGGGCATGATGTCACATTCCTGTCATTCCAGCACTCTGGTAGGCTGAGGTAGGAGGATTACAAGTTTGAGCTCAGTGTGGGCAACTTAGTAACTTAGCAAGACCTTAATTCAAAATAAAAAAATATATAAAAGGCCAGGACTGTGGTTTAGTGGGCAAGCCCAGGATTCAAATCTGCAGTACCTAAAAAAAAAAAAAAACAACAACCCAGCAGCACAGATATAAAGTAATATGAGCATCTGGGTTAACTTAAAGCAAAAAAAGCTCCTAACTTTAGGTAAAGAGGTTACTGTAAGTACTGTGTATGCCAGCGTTTGTTAGTGAGGTAAGAAGGAAGAGCAAAGGAATTACTAAGAAATGTATATCCAAGATCACTGTCTACCAAATGAGTAGGGAGGGACTCAACTGTGAGTCAGGGTTGAGTTAGAATTTCTAACAATCATACCACAATGATTATATTGGCCCCAAATAATTTTACTTCTTTCATATACCTCTTTTATAAAAGAAAATTAATATATTCAAGTACTACAAGGAGCTAGGGAAGAAATATGGGGTATGAAAATTTCTTCATTTCCTTACTTGAAAACCCAACTTTCTTGTGTTAGTAATGGGCATGCTAATATACTCTTGTTAATTCTAGACAATTTCCAGTTTTTGTTATGTTGGCATTGAGATCAAACAATAAGAATATTTATTAGTAGAGTAAGTCTGAGGTATTCAGTATAAGACTAACTCACAAGAAATTTAAAATATAGTACATTTTGGTCTCTCTAATGTAACTAAAGAGAATTGGCCTTTTTTTTAACTTTAAAATGATAGATACAATAAAGAAATGAAGAAGTAATAGTGGTCATGTTTTCCAGTTTGAAGAATAAAATATGTTAAGTTTTCTCTCAATATATTCTCTCAATATACAATCCCATAATTTGAGGATGACAGGACAAATTTACTGTTGTAGGGCTATTAGCCAGAGAATTAAAATCTGAAGACAAGTATCCCAAATATTTTGTCACCAAATTTTTAAAATTATATTAAACTATATCTCAATTAGAAGGACAAGCTATTTTTATTTTACTTATGTATCATCTCTGTTGATTGCATTTCCAGCACTTCTGAAATAAAAAGTAGAATTTGAGACAAGACACTTAAAAAGAATGGTCACAAATAGTCTTTTGGGGGACCAGGAGAAGACAAGTAATTCTTTTGGTGGCCCATGCCAGTGTAATTTCTTCTTCTGTTGTTAACAAACCTACCCTGTTACCAATTTTGAACTCCCAACCTAACCTCTTTCTCTATCCCACTCCCCTGCTTCTTCTTCCCTAACCTTCCGTCTCTCCTTTTCTTCTATTTTCCCCCTCTAAGCCATCCCTTGTGCATGCTCTCACACTATCTTTAATAACCACATCCTCTCCCCTATTGGTTAAAAATATGTATTCCATGGTTTTTGAGCAATGAAGTGCTTTTTTTCTTAAATGGAGATTATTAACATTTTATACAAACTGAAGATGACACATAGAAGTGAGGTGTTAAGAGCACTTCTACTTAGTCCATGTCTCCCACGTAAGGCCACACAACCTCTTTACTTCTTTGTGTCACAGGCTCAATCATAGCAATGCATTATTAATGGTAAATAAAAATTAACAGTAAAGTAATAGAAAAGCATAATCTAGAAATTTTACCAATCTTTTATTTTGATAGTATTCTCAGCAATATCTAAAACCTTAGAGAATGATTTAGGGACTTAGAATCTAGCCTATTTAATTTAATGTACTAGCATTACTTATTTTTTTCTTCTCATTTATACAATTAAAATCTCTATAAAGTTTTATTTAAATTTGTTAAGCATTAAAATATCCTGAGTATATAAACAAAGAATTTAACTTGGGAATGCTAAACCTGCAGTATGTGAAATTAATTTACAATGGACATCAGATCCTAGAAAGTCATTTTATCTTAGGGAAATAACAAAAAAATAAAAAAATAGGGTGTTAAATCAGGATATGTTTAGGATTTGTCCTATATTTAAAAATGGAAAAAAAAAAACGAGAAATCACCCATTTCATGTTTCAAATAGTAGCTTTCTTACCTATCATAGAAAGCCGTTTTTTCCTCTCTCCTCCAAATACTGTGTTATCCAAATCTTCTAGTGATGGCAATGGCTCTAAATTAGGAGTCTACAAAAGAAAAAGGACAACTGATGCTACTATTCTCCTACACTTTTAAACAGAGTCCTACCCCTACCAAATCCAATCTAGCTATTCTGTATTGTTGATGGGGCTAATCAATCTTCTACTCTTAGAAAATTAAATCTTGCCAGGCATAGTCGCCTGCTCTTATAATCCAGCAATTTCAAGGCTGAGGTAGGAAGATCACTTGAGCCCAAGAGCTAGAGGCCAGACTGGGCAACAGGCAATAGTGAGACTGTCTTTAAAAAAAAAACAAGCAAACAAACAAAAGACATTTAAATCCTAATATAATTCTTCCCACATGGTCAGTTTTATATGATCAAATTCTTATTTGTAATTTTGACTATGTGATTTTAAGGAACAAAAATGTTAAACTATAGCAATTAAAATGTGCATATATCACATTAAAAATACATCAACAATTATAGAATATAACTCTTTCTTATAGTGAATTTTAAAGGATACATCCTGTAATACTTAATAGAAAAAATGCCAATTCATACCTGTGTACTTCCATTTATTACAAGTAATATCTTCAGGCTCTTCATATGAATACTACGATCCAAGAGTTCCACAGCTCTGTCCAAGTCATCTTGGGTAGTTAATGGAATCACCAACTAGAAAGGACACAAGGGACCAGCCACCTTACAAGGTCAAGTTCTCCTATGAGCATCTCCATTACTAGGGATTTATAAACCTCAAAATGGTTTTCTCTCTGTTACTATAATCAAAGTCTGAATGAGTATATTTATCTATATTTTGTTCTCCACAAGCTACCACTGTTGAAATTTTAGAATGAATATGGATATTTAAAATGTTTGCCTTAGTAATCATTAATTCCTTCAGTAAATATACTCAGATTAATCTGTTAAAATAGTTTCATCATAAACTAAATTTAAGTTACAGCATGTTCATCTCAAAACAGCAATAAGAGATACATAAACTATATGAAATAAAGATACAACTTGTCATCTACATAGATAAAAATCTTTTTCCCAATGGTAACCACAGATCTGCACTCTCACCTGGTATGTTTTTCAACATACCAAATCTTGAGCACGTATGACAGCTACCATGGAGACGTGTCACCAAGAAACAGAAGTGCAATCTGCAGTCCTGGGGTTCACATCACCAGCCCTGCTTACTGGATTACCTTGCATTACAAGAAGTAAGCCAAGGGCCAGGGATATAGCTCAGCAGCACAAGTGTGTGCCTGGCAAGTGCAAGGTTCTGAGTTCAATTTCTGGTACCCAAAAAGAAGTAAGCTAAATGAGTCAGCTATCCCACAGTAAACTTGAATGTGGATCTGCTTTCATTGGTCCCATCATGGATGAGATACAGAAGACAAAAACACCTGAGAGAGATCAATAAGAAAAAGTATATTTCACATAATTTAAGAAAATCAAAACATTTGTTTCTTTAAAAAAAAAAGGTCAGCTTTAGCTGGGTATGGCAATATATATCTGTAATTCTAGCACTGGGAGGCTGAGGCAGAAGGACTGCAAGTTCAAATCCAGCATGGGCAACTTAGTGACTTGGCAAGACACTCTCTCAAAAAATAAAAAGGGTTAGCTCAGGGCAAGGCCCCAAATTCTATCCCAAGTAACAACAATAACAACAAAAATCAGCTTTGGAGCTTAATGTAACTCTATTAATGACAAGAAAGTACATTCCATTTCATTAAAAGAGGGACAGAGTACAAACACGTGAACATATCCCATATCCCACACTTCTTTATCAGCTCTTATAATCACAGAATGTGAGCCATTTCAAAGTGAGACCTACTTAGTCTGGGGTCCTCTATACTATAAAACTCTGAAGACAAGGACCCACACTCCAGAAGAGTAGAGCAGAGAGCAGGTACAATACTTGGTAAATGTTTAATAGTATGACAGGGATGAGAGCTCAATTTGCACCAAACCTGCAAGTGGGCACAGTGTGCATTCAATCTGCAGATTTCTTTAAAAAAGAAAAAAAAAAAAAAAACACACTCATTTATACCTTTGCTAGGTATAAACTAGAATTAATATAAATTCCATCATATATTCTGCTTATATTTACTGGTTCTATACTTAAAATTTTATTCCCAATTTGTTTCTAGCTAATTTTATATTAAGGGGGCTGGGGATATAGCTCAGTGGAATAAGCGCTTGCCTAGCAAGCACAGGGTCCTGAGTTCGATCCCCAGTACCGCAAAAAAAAAAAAAAAAAACCTTGCCTTAATTTTATATTAAGTTATGCAACTGGGCTGTTTCTTTCTCTGTGAGAATATTTTCAATAGAAAGAACTATTAACTGTTTGGTGTCACAGAATGAGCCTGATCTAATGATATGCATAATTAAATTCCTTTCCCTTCACTATGAACCATAATAGCACACTGGATTCCTATCTCCAGTATTCTGTTTTTCATAGTCCTGATGTGATCCCTCCCATGTTCTCAGGTCAGCTGGTAGATGAAGACAATCACAAAGAAATTCCAGCTTCTCTAATTATACCGAATAATAAATCATGGACCATTTTCCTGCTTGGTAAATTCACTTGGCCTCATTCATAAAATCTATTTATTCAGTTAAACTGTATGTTAACATAAATCCTTTCTGGTTTAGATTTCTGGAAACAAAAAACTGAGATCAAGAACACATTCAACATAACTTAAATTTGAAAAATGCATATTATCTTTATGACTAATTTACATTAACAATACATGAAAACTGCCCATTTTTGTGTTCTCTTCAGCTAAAATAGGAAAAGATCTTTTTTTTTTTTTGTGGTACTGGGTATCGAACTCAGGACCCTGCACTTGCTAGGCAAGCGCTTATTCCACTGAGCTATATCCCCAGCCCAGGAAAAGATCTTAGAAAATCTAAGAACAACTCCATACTCATCTCCCACAACACACAGGCACTCTGACACACAGTCTGCACCTTATTAAAGAAAAACAAACCTAAAAATCCTAACCAATTTCAGTCTTAATACATTTCCTCCAGCTTGAACCACCAGTGGTACCTGCTTAGCTGTCCCACTGGACAGTCATGACTATCCCACTGGTGGTACAAATATATCTAGTAACTTGTATCAGTCTTTTTAGTAATAAATTAATTGAAAGCGTACAATGGACTGAATCTAGTTTCTTGAATTTGAATACTTACTGCCCACATATAAATATTAATACTATTCATACCAATTAAAACATTATTTATTATAATCAATTTATTTCACTAATTAAAAGAAACATTTATATTCATCAGTTTCTTTGATGTGTGCAGAGAAGGCAAAACATCACATCACACTTGGTTTTTTGTAACCACAGTGGCATTCAGTTTTTCAGAAAATTTTCAGTAACATTCTCTATCTCACTTGCGTGTGCTTCTTGCCAATTCTAAATAAGCTTCTATAAAATGAATATTTCTCAAGTAATTTGCATTCACAGCATTTCTCCACAGGTTAATAGTTTATCAGTAATTAATTCTCTAAATTTTAACATGGAAATCATTGGTGGTGTATATAACATGGATTTACAACTGCTGTACCACAAATTAGTCATATTACAATTCTTTAATACCATTTAATGTTTTCCTTAAGAACTGTAATATGATAGCATCTGGTCTGCTAACTCAACACCTTTTGTTGCATTAGTATAATTAAAGACGCCCCTGAGAAGCGGTACAAGCACCAGGCAGAACAGTCATGTACCACCAATGGTTCAAGCTGGCAGGCACAGTCAAATTCAGCTGAATTCAAATCAGAGCAACCCACGAGCAAATCATACGGAATTACAGCCCCATCAAGAATGCGTTAAAGTTCTTAGTTGTTTTCATTCTGGTAAACTACACGTTTACAGAGTAACAGTTCATTTTGAACACAGAAATTTACTCTACATTCGAAAATAATACTTATAGATATGAAATAACATATTCTACATGAGTTTTTGCTTATCCAGAGGACCACAAAACATCACTTATAAGATATTCCTAGTACACCAACACTGAAGGTCCTACATTTGGTTTGGAATAGCACCTCAGGATACAAATCAGGACTGTTTAACAGAATCACAAATTCTTAGAACTTTAGTGCTAAAAGAAGTCTTAAAAGTAATCTTACCCTAATGCTACCTCTACCACATTCCTGCCAAGCAACCCCTCATATATAATAGCAGAACTACACACAGAAATCCTTCAGAGATATCAAAGGATAAAGCAATAACCACTGTTGAGACCATGTCACCTTGTCTGTAGATTAGTTGTGACTGTACTATTTTTTATGCTAATTGGTGTCTGTTTGTTCGTATGTTTTTGTACTTTTATTTTTTTTAATAAAATAAAAAAGGAGGATCCGGGGAAGATGGCGACCAGGTGAGCAGCAAGGGAGCGAACCTCCTTAATAAACACCACCAGCTCGAGACAGACTTGGCGAGCGTGAATGCCGGGACCTCGGCTGGGAAGTTTTTTTTGTTTGTTTGTTTGTTTGTTTTTTTTGTCTTTTTGAGACAGGGTCTCACTATGCAGTTGAGGCTGGCCTTGAGCTCACTTTGTAGCCCAGGCTGGTCTTGAACTCACAAAGATCCTCCTGCCTCAGCCTCCCAAGTGCTGGGATTACAAGCGTGTGCCATCACGCCCGGCTCCAAACTTTTTTTTTTTTTTTTCTTGCGGTACTGGGGATCGAACCCAGGACCCTGCGCTTGCTAGGCAAGCGCTTATTCCACTGAGCTATACCCCCAGCCCCTCGGCTGGGAAGTTTAAACTGGGCGTATTTCTCTGAGATGCCGGGGGAGATGTGGTAGGGCGGACCAGGATGCCGGGGCGAGACGTGGGAAAGCCCCAGACGCTAGGAGCCAGGGACGATCCGCGCTGGGAAGAACCTTGGCTCGGTCCAAGCGTCGTGGGAGCGCAGCCGGCTCGGTCCCTCCCGCCTCCTGAGCCGGTGCAGCCCCCCGGCGACTCCCGACAGAGATCGGCTTGTTAGCGGCGGAGACGCCCAGCAATCCCACGTTTCGCGCCTGTCGGGCGGGCCGCGCGGAGGGCCCCAAGCACCGGGAGCGGAGAGAAAGATTTACTGGGTCCTGACGCCCTGAGAGCACGGACGGCTCCATCCCTCCCGCCTCCCGAGCCGGCGCAGCCCCCCGGCGACTCCCGACAGAGATCGGCTTGTTAGCGGCGGAGACGCCCGGCAATCCCACGTTTCGCGCGTGTCGGGCGGGCCGCGCGCAGGGTCCCAAACGCCGGAAGCGGAGAGAAAGATTTGCTGGGTCCTAGCGCCCCGAGAATACAGACAGCTCGATCCTTCCCGCCTCCCGAGCCGGCGCAGCTCTCCGGCGACTCCCGACAGAGATCGGCTCTCTGGCGGCGGCAACGCCCAGCGGTCTCACGTTTCGTGCGCATCGGGCGGGCCGCACAGAAAGCCCCAAAGGATAGACTGGCACCTTGGAACCTTCATGCCTGCAGGGACTCCAATAACTGGTGAGGTATCGGCGCTCGCGACCAGATCACCGAGTGGGGGAGGAGATCCATCCCTATACCTGCAGGGAACCCTGGGAGGGCGGGGGAGCAGTCTTACACACCTCACCCAGGTCACTAGGTAGGGAGTATCTAACCAATATCTGTACAGCCTTTTAAGCAGAACTCTCAGCAGAAAGCTTAAGGGACATTCTCCCAAAGAGAAGGAATCAT